>JACEIK010002389.1:148244-182478 GCA_018107945.1 Datura stramonium
GTGGGGGGTTGAGGAGGAGATGATCAACGTGAAATATCATTTATGAAATTTACTTTTGTAATTTTTAAGATACTTATTTTTTAGAGATTTTTTTTTAACAGACTAAATATGAAAATCTCTATACCAAATATACCATTTACTTAGGAAAAGGGGCAGCTCAGTGCACTAAGTTTCCGTTATGCGTGGGATCGGAAAAAGGGCCAGACCACAAGAATTTATTTTAAACAGTCTTACCTTGTATTTCTGTAGAAAGTTGTTTTTATTATTTTTTGATTAATCCATATTTAATTTGCTTCTATTAGTTAATTATTTAGCTAATTAGGATTTGTGCTGTAAATTTGCAGGATTGACTACAAGGTAAGCTCAGAATTAATAAGTGAGCAATTGAACTCGAGATTAGCAGCAATTCAAAAAGGTATTATTGAGGACAAGAGGGATTGGATAATTGAGATTAAGTGAATTAATGATATTGTTAATAAAGTTTTCATTAGCTAAAGTTGTGCTCTGTCTGTAGAAATTAAGATTGTCTGCGGTGTAAGAAATTAATAATGAATTTGAGATTAGACAAACTATAATTGTATTAATTAAAGGGTTATGTTTCTAAGAGAGCTCCTTATGAAAAGTTTAGCCATTTCAGAATCAACCTTCAAACTTACGGAATTAAAGTTTGAAACAAAAATTATTGCGTCTTGCATATTACTTGTACAAATAAATTTCGCGCATTTAATATAAGATCCCAAGCTTGAGATTCCGAAACTTCAAACTCTTATATAAATTTTAATAATTTATTTATTTCATGTAGTGTTAAAAAAATTTAACCTAAACAGCTGCTCACTCAACCACTTAAACTAAAAGTACCGACAAATGTATAATATATGTATATTCATAGAAGAAGAATAAATGACTTATTCTTTTTTAAACAAATTCAATATGTCAAAACGATTAATATTTGAAATTGAAACGGAATTTGTAAAGAAAGCATAACGCTCCAAGTTTCAAACCTTATTACTTTATCAAATATTAATATAACTTACGATAAATTCTGCGTACGACACTGAACGTCAAACTTTAATTTATTTAATACCAAAGTTTCTGTGAAGTCCCAAAAGGGAATATCCCTTAGCAAGAAAGAACAACACAGAAAATGTCCTAAACAAGCAGCCAAAAAAATTTCAAAGAATTTGATGTCAATAATAATCAATAGAAATGGCCAAACGACGATTATTGTTACTGTCTTATTCGGAAATTTCCCGATCTATGTTTATTTTCAGCTCATCGAAGCATTTAATTGATTACAACCTTTTAATTAAATAAAATATTAAGCTTATAATAATAAATTACTAAAATGGTTTGTTTATTATTATGAGAGTTAAGAAGAGGAGATTCCTTAAGATTTGTCTTATGCAATCACTGGACAATTTATTTAATTTATTTTCCTTATAAAACAATTGTGTTGAAAATCATGTTTATTTAATTTTTTTATTTTTTTGGTATCAAATAATTGTGGATTATTCTGTTTCCAAATAGAAGCAGATAAACTATTTACTACATTTTTAAGTTGTCAAAAGGAGGAGGCTGACATTGACATAGTTTACATAATCATGCACCATATATAATATTACTATAGTTGAGAAATTAAATTTCCCCCTCACATTATCTCATGCAGGGTGTGTTCTGAGTTTTCTTATGTTAAAAAATTCTTTAAAAATAAAAAAAATAACTTCTCTAAAAATAGAGAAAATAAATTCCACGAATGACGTTATACACTGATTGTATCATAACAGTAGTTGCATCAATTATATGAAGCAGATAGGTCATAGGCATACATGAATTTTCTCACCAATTGGTCAGTTTCAATTAGTATATGAAAAACAACTTTAAACATAACATTACACATTTGAAACCTTTTCAATAGATCACTTACAGAACACACAACTTTACACATTTGATTGAAAAACACTTGAAATAAATCAATCTAAACGACCTGAAGTGATTTTACTAATTTTGTTTCACACAACCCTTATTCTTTTACCGTTTGTTTTTCGGAAAAGATGTTACTATAATTCAATTTAGTCATTGCCTGTTATGAATTTTTTCCTCTTTTTATTTTATTTTTTCTAAAACTAAGATATCGCTAATTATCCACTATGAATGAGGGAAAAAACCGGGCAGATTGGACGCAATTTTTTTTTGGAAAGCTATGAAAATATCATGATTCGAAAATCAAGTGACCTAACTAATTTGGTCAAGGTGAGTCTTCATCATCTCGAAGTTTGTGCGAAAACCCAGACAACATAGAATGATGGCTGAACACTTATTTCGCCTTTTAAATTTTTCGATTTTTTTATTTAGACACCTGAATTAAGGAGGGTACCTATTAAATTCTTGAACTCAAGTTAAACTGTGCCAATTGAACATATTTTTTTATAAAAAAATTTTCAGAAATGACAATAATTTTAAAAAAAATAGGCCGTCAAGCTGTATTGAGGAAATCGTTTTGTCTCAATCAATCAAGAATGCCTCAACTGGATAAATTCACTTATTTCACACAATTTTTCTGATCATGCATTTTTCTCTTTACTTTTATTCCTATATGCAATGACGGAGAGGAGTACTTGGGATCAACAGAATTCTAAAACTACGGAACTAACTGGTTTCACACCGGGAGAACAACATCCGGAGCAACAACCCCAACAGTTTGGAATGCCTCAACTGGATAAATTCACTTATTTCACACAATTTTTCTGATCATGCATTTTTCTCTTTACTTTTATTCCTATATGCAATGACGGAGATGGAGTACTTGGGATCAACAGAATTCTAAAACTACGGAACTAACTGGTTTCACACCGGGAGAACAACATCCGGAGCAACAACCCCAACAGTTTGGAAGATATCTTGAGAAAAGGTTTTACCCGAGACTTAGGATTCGAAGACCAAGTCAGAGACTACTAGACGTCTCGCAGAGCGACTCTCAACGAGGACGTTGAGACTGTTCGGAAAAAAAAGATTTTTTGGCTTAATCCGCCTTTACTAAAGAAAAAAGAGTACACTTGTACTCCGGCTAATAAGGGAAAGTAGCAACATTTACTTATTTACATAAAATGATAATATTTTATGTGTCATGTGTTGTATTTACCATCGGTAAAACGTATCAAAATACAAATACAAAATCTGATTAAGTGAGTGATTTTAGGAATTATATTTCACATAAATAATCAATTACCTTTTTTTACTCAACTAATAATTATTGTTTTCCTTAAATAAAAGAATTTTAATAACGGATAGAATTATTATTTACCATAACAACTTGTAAAATAAAAATCCTTGATGAAGAAGAATGAGGGAGAGAGAAGATGTGGGGGGTGGGGGGGGATTGGACAGTTATTTGAAGAATTTTTAGACATTGAATATGAACATAATAAAAAAAATAAATACAAAGTGAAAAAAGAAAAAAAAGCATATTAAATAAAATAAAGTCATAATATGTAATTTTTTAATATTGTGACTATTATATGTAAACTCAAACTCCATCTAAAATCCTTTGCATCTTTTGGATTTGTTTTTTTGAGAACAAATGTTTTTTATGAGTAGTTTTCTTCATAACTCATAAAATTATTAGAATAAGATTTATATTTTGTTGCTGGGTCAGTCGTCATCCCTGAGACGACCACCGAATCTTCCCACATAGTGTTTCCGACAATTCAAAATTCTCCATTTTTGCCTCGCTGTCTCCTCCTATTTACCTTTGAATTATTATTTTTATTATAATCTATCTCTGTGATACTCATTTTTACGGCAATACATTTTCTGAATCGGGAGGTATCAGATTTATGCCTTGAAAAGCCGGCGTTATGGCAAATTCCGGCGACCACCACCGTAGCGGAGGCGTTATCATTGTTGAAGAGGTCCGGCGAGATCCATGTAAGCGTGTGGAACTGCAACCATTCCTCTTCGGCTGGGAAGGTTCTGGAAAGCTATTGTTGATGAAACTTTTTTTTTTGTTGCTGGGTCATTCGTTGTTATAGTTTGGAATGTGCAGGGGTGGAGGTTGTTGTTATGGCGTCGGAAATGGTGGGATGCTAGCGGCAGGTTAAGGTGAAGGTGATAAAAGGAATTTTTTTTATTTTTTATTTGGAAAAAAGATTAGAGCTTTCCACTCTCTAAGAGGTAAGTGTGTTACCCATGCTATGCCATGTCAGCAAGACGTGTTCAATTGACATAGTTTAACTCGAGTTTAAGAATTCAATAGGTACTATCTTTAATTTAGGTGTCTAAATGAAAAAATCGAACAAATTTAAGGACCGTATACGTGTTCAGCCTAAAATGATCCAAACCGTAATCAATTCATTCAGCACAGCTCACATCGTGACAACATAGAATGATCCAAACCATAGTCAATTCATTCAATAATGCTCAGATTGTGTATTAGATCAGCACCAAACAAGCACCACTGATACAATACTTCACCAACAACTAATTATGTAAAGTTGTAAACACATGCACCATGATACAAAATTTCATAGGTCAAAAGTATTCTACGGGATCGTTTGGTAGAGTGTATAAAAATAATATTGAATAAAAAATACTAGTAATACTAATATTAGTTATGTTTGCATTAGTTATGCCGAGGTTATTTTTTATGCAATATTTGATTTAGTGTGCATTCATTGAATAATTTATTAAAAAAGTTATTTAGTTATAAAAATACACTCCACAAATAAGATAGAAAGGATGTGGAAAAAGATTTGAGGGCAATTATGTCTTTAACCATGCTTAACGATCATTGAATTACTAATACCATGATTTTTAGGGATCGTTTGGTAGGCCGTACTAATTAGAATAGTCTTTGAATTAAAATTTAGTCCAAGCCAATACATTGTTTGGTTACTCAATTCAATTTAGTCATACCTAATGCATGGATTACTTGTATACCATAGAGTATATAATTTTATACCAAGGAAACAAAGGGATTACTAATCCCTGTATTAACAATACAAGGATAAGACCCCTAAATGACTAAACTACTCCTCAATTCCCTTTTCTAAATTTTTTTAATATAAAAAATCAAGGGTATAATAGTAAAGAAGATTTTTGTATAGTTTTAAACCAAACACAATACATGATATATCTAATTTTTAACACAATTAACCAAATATTTGATAAAAAATAATCCCAATATTACAATCCTTGTATTAACAATCCCTGTATTACTAACTAATGTATTACTAATCATTACATTACTTGTCTTCGTACCAAACGACCCCTTAATGTATTAGTTATACTTAACATAATATAAAATAGAGTGTATAAAGCTAATGCTTGTATTATTTTTTCTAATACAATCCGCCAAAATGTTTCATGAGATGCCCGTTCTTCATAGTTTAAGGTATTTTTAGCCCTTCTTCATTAAAATTATACATATTCCAAGGACTTGTGAATTATGAGTTTCGAGTCTATAAATATAATTCTGCTGCCAAGATTGAGGATCACAAGATTCCTACAGGCTACAATTTTCACATTACAACAAGGCTCTGCAAATAATTTCACTCTCAAGATTGAGGTCATAAAATTAAAGACTGCTAGGAATTTAGAGTTTTAGACTGACAACGTGCCTGAGCACTCGTGACTGCAGCCACCTCGATTCTCTTTCTATGACTACTCTGGAAAAGGAAGTTTCTAAAATTTACCTTCCTGGAACACGTATCCAACAGTACTAGCTTGATGCAAGAGTAGTTGTCTTCCCCTGTGTTCTAATTTTTATTCTTCAAGCTGCATATTACAACTGCAGCCATAAAGTTCAAAGAAACAAAAATGTACTTATACACAGGTCTCCATAGTCATGGAAACATCTATAGAAGAATATAAAAACAATCTTTAGCAACTCTTTTAAGTTTTGCGGCTTTAGAGCCCTCAAACAAGTTCTGTACACTTCAAGAAGTCTCTTCAGACGCGGCATTTTTCACATGTATGTTTCCTGTACACTTCCAAGAAGTCTCTTTACAAGGCAGTTCACACAACACATCAACTGTGCAGTCTTACGAATGCACAAACAGCACCGGCACTGCATATAAATGCACAGAAAGGATTCATCTACTTGCCACTCGATTCTTCAATTTCCAAAGATGTACATGATGAAGGATGGTGAGGACTGTTAACTTCAAAAGATGTACTTGGTGAAGGAAGACGAGGACTTTTAATTTCAGAAGATTTACGAGGTGAAGCACGACGAGGGCTTTTAATTTCCAAAGATTCACGCGGTGAAGGAAGAAGAGGACTTTTGATTTCTGAAGATGAATGGGGCGAAGGAAGATGAGGACTTTTAGTTTCCGAAGGTGTACGTGGTGAAGGAAGATGAGGACTTCTAATTTCCAAAGATGTACGCGGTGAAGGAAGATGAGGACTCGTAATATCCAATGACTTACTAGATGAAAGACGATGAGAAGGATTTTTAATTTCCAATGACGTACGTGAAGAAGGAATATGAGGACTTCTAATTTCTAAAAATGTATGTGATGAAGGAAGATGAGAGGGATATTTAATTTCCAATGATGTACGTGATGAAGGAAGATGAGGAGGACTCTTAATTTCCAAAGACGTACGTGATGACGGAAGATGTGGAGGACTTTTAATTTCCAAAGACGCATGTGGTGATAGAAGGTAAGGACTTTTAATTTCCAAAGATGTATGTGATGAAGGAAGATGAGGACTTCTAATTTCAACAGATGTACATGATAGAGGAAGATGTGGAGGACTTCTCCCTGCAAGCAACAAAGCGTGTCAAAAAACATCCAGATAAATAGGGCCGTCCACAGTAGTTATTAAGCTATTTGAACCTGGATTAACGTCTTCTACATCTTGAACCTTATGGATACTCGTATTCTCTTCGTCATTTCCAGGAACAGCTTTACCCCGTGGAAATAAAGTTGATTTGAACTGACAATAAGCTGATGCGAGTTGTTGATACATCTCTTTCATCCTCCCATGCACTTCGTCCTGCCTATCCATCTCAATGAGGATCTGTGGAAATGCGCACGGAATAAGAGGCATATATGGACGACCATAGAAAATGAACTGTGCAATTAGTCATACCTGGGCAGGAATGTTCTTGAACAATGGTTCAAACCTTTGCCTACAGTACTCATGGAAGAGCAGTGTACAGATTATCAATGGAATAATGAAGCTTGATGTGGATGAAGATTTTTTAAATCCAAAGACTGCCAAGGCTATAATTTGCATCAGCACCATTGAGAAAATTGTCGTGTTGTGCACAATAGGCCAATAGGTTCCACCAGTTTGATATTTTGTCACATATACATTGAGGATCTGATATTTTCACTAAGTTATCAAACCGCGGGCTAAAGAGGAAAAAGGAAAATATATACAAGAATGTGGATATTCATTGGTGAAAAGGGAAGTACATAAGTCAATCAGCGACACTTCGCAAATAAATCATTTCTCATCTCAACAAGTAACAAGACTAATAAAAGAATGCAATTCTGCATAGTGTTTTCATAAGCAGGAAAAGAAAAGCCTCCTAGTGCTTTAAGCTATGTTGCTCTTCAAAAATGTCGACACAGGCGCGTATCGGATCCTCCAAAAATAGTGCATTTTTGGAGTATCCGACACGGGTGCGACAACATTTTTGGAGAGTCTAAGCAACATAGGCTTTAAGCCAGAAACAGTGAGAAGTGAAGTGCATGCTTCTTCGAAATAATGTGTAGAATTTAGAGGTAATACAAAAATAACATCATATATTCCACCATGTACATGCTATCTCCCACCAACACAAGTACCGGGTCAAACAATATTGTATTAATTGATAAAACTAGCGAGAGTGTCAACGAAAAGCTTGAACTTTGAAGTAGCACATTAGAGAGAAAAGTTTTAGGATAAGTACAATTAAGCTTGAATTTTATACACTAAATTTTGGTCAGCATATGAAAAGTGAAGTTGAGGTGAAATCAAATGAGAATACGAGATTGCGGTGCCTAATTACAAAATATTTAGATATTTAGGACCGATGTTCAAGGAGAATGGTATGATAGATGAAGATGTTAGACAGAATAAAAATAGGATGGTTGAAAAGGAAAGGTACTACCAAAATGTCATTGGAGGATGCCTACTAAAGTGAAAGACAAACTCTATACAACGGTTTTAAGACTAACAATGCTGCATGGGAGTAATATTGGGACTCTAAAGTCTTAAGCATATCCACAAGATGAGTGTCACAAGATGTGAATGCTAAGATGGAGTGTAGTCATACAAGATTAGACAATTTTGAAAATAATCACATTTGGCAGAAGGTGCAAATAATACATGGTGGACACAAAATTAGATAAGATCGCTTGAGATGGTTTGGTCATGTCCTACATCGACCTCCAGATGCATTGATTTTTAGATGTGAGACCATGGTGTTAAAAAAAGAACAAGGTAGACCTAAAATCACATGGATAAAAAATCACATGGATAAAAGTTGTCTCGGAAGACCTTACAATATCTTGGAATCCGTATAGACCTAGTGAAAATAGAGCACAATATCTATCAATATAGGCGAAACCAATTAGTTGGGATTGATTTCTACTCATGTTAGTGCTTTTATTTCAGGTCTACTGCTTGCCAGGAGTCTTTATGAATATAATTTGATCATTATGAACAAATCCAAAATCTTTATAGATAGAGTCAACATTAATTCTCACCGTAGGGCTCACACAAGTAATTGAGAACACATGAAAGCTTGGCATTTTTAGATAAATATTTCGTAATTGATTTATGTTAGTGATTTATATGCTAGTAGAAAATGCAGAGTATCTCCAACGCTAGAGAAACTAATTTTTATAAAAAGGAGTATGACAGACTTAAATGGAGCGACATGGACAGTAAGGATTCAAATAGCTGACTCTAACTCATTTTAAATTGAAGCATAATTATTAATGTTGATTAACGATACTTAAGCCCATATTAAGAATCTGAAATGCTTTTCCTAGAAATCTGTTACTATCTATCCTAAGTTGACCAGATCCTAAAGATCTGATATCAGCACCAATTTACATCATATCAATACCAAAACATCACAGAAACAGAAAAGTCTGTTTGACGTATTCTAAAAGTATCACTTTTCATAAGTTTCACCACATATGAGAGATGAGAAGGACAGGCTGTAGAAACAAGAAGCTCATTAACTGTCAAAATGTAAAGACAAGAACAGGCATCCAAAAAATTTTTTCCCACAAATCTAGACAAAATCAGGATTCACTTTATTATTCTAGGTCCAGTAGAGTTCAATAGATACTGATAAAGAAAAATGTTACAAGAATGTTGTTCTCAAGACTCTGTAACCAAAATGTCAACGAGCTAATAGAGATAAAAACAAGGAGATATAAAACAAGATTTTTAAGCTAAATGGATATATTTACCTGATTACGATAAACAAGGTAAGCAATGGAAAAATAAACCACCAAGAATGGTAGTATTAACGGTGCCAAAATGGCATATGCAAAACCAAAGAGGCCAAATAGGAGGATCCTCGGAACTTCTGTATGGTATGGAAAAGTCAGTGTTTCATGAGATGAAGCATCCTTGTTTCTCAGAATAAACCTGGAGAACAATCTGCAGATGAGACCAAATGGTTGTAAGAGTTCAACAGACAGACTTGCCCAGCCTGATGTCAAAACATAAGTCATAAAGAAGGTGGCCTGCAAAAAAATCATATTACCAATCAATCAACTCTTGAGGCCACGTATATTCATGAATTATACGATACAATATCATTGATGAAAGACTAGGGTAAACAAATTAATTCATTTACATTGCTAGGGAAAAGTAGATAATGAGAAAACCAGCAAAAGAGGATAAAAAAGTTAGGTGTGTGAGGTTCTCCATCCTCAACTGGACAGGTTAGAAGCAGATTTGGCACTAAAAGACATCATTATGCTCTGGTGGTGTTGTTTGACTTGTCTCAGATTTAACATATTTACCATTCTTCCCTTTATCAAATCAAACAATGTTGGGAAGCAGCAGTTTTGTTGGACTTCTCATACTCCAGTCACACAAAAAAGGAAAATATTTCCCGTTTCTGCCCTTTATCAAATCAAACACATGTTGGAAAGCAGATACGTACTTCCTTCAGAGATTAGTACCTTCTTTCCCACCCCCGAATAACCTTGAATCGTATTTAGCGCAACTTGCATGTAAAATTCTCATACCACGAGATTAACGCAAAACCAAAACATAAGCTACACAAAAGAAGACTAGCTCTAGCATTCATCAAGCAGTGGAAAAGCTAAAAGAAACTATAAACATTAATCACATAGGAAAGCCTCAGTTAAAACATTATGAATACCTGAATTCTAGAGAGAGTATTTTTATGAATATTTGAACAAGATAGTTATACCAAGAGAGAAAGCAGGTAAACACAGAGAGGGGGTGGAGTTACCGTTGATGGCACAGCCGTTGAAAGTAGATTGTTCACATCCTTAAAAATTTTATTTAATCTGTCAAGAACAGATCCAGAGAGAATGTTACCAAAGAAAACATTCCAGATGAAGAAGTATAGAACTTTTATGCATGCACTCCTCTTCCTGCCACTACGAGAGATAGAGCCCTCCATTTTAGAAAATAGCATCATCAACGGAGGAACTATGTAGGAAAATAAAATTAATACAACACTTGGTAGATATCCCGTGACAAGCTGAGTAACTCCTGGCCTGCAAGAAAGAGGAGAAAAAGGATTACTATATTGCTCATGTATTTTTCCTCTCATAATATACCTTCTATTTCTCAAGCAATGACATAAAAAAACACAAGTTATTTAATGAATGAAAATGAAAAAGCTCGAATTAAAGCAAACAGGAAATGTTACAACGCAAAGGGAAGTGGTAAAAATTGAGAAGAAGAGAATCTTATCACACAATCGCTTGAAAACATCTTTCTTGTTGGGTCCAACTAGTAGTAATTTCTATTAAGTTCCACATTTTATCTTCCCATACTGCCCCGTCCTTGTAGCTAGATCAAGAAAGAACCTTTGGGTCGAGATCACCAACTATGCATTTCAATTATTCTTTTTTTACTTTTTATTTATGTTTTCGTCGAATATGATCTACTACTCTCATTTGTTAATTGACCATTAACTTCTTTTAAGCCCTTAGTTTGTCTAGCGCCTTACCGTTGGGGTCCGCCCTGGGGGTTAGGTTAAGACTGTTTTCTCTTTTCTTTTTCTTTTAGATGATGAAAAACGAACTAAAAACTGCGAATGCTTCTAATTAAATGAATCTTTTTTCAAGAATCCCCAGCATCATTCTTTCAAAAACTTCTGGTCTTGAAATTATGCAGCCAAACTTTATTTAATTACATTACAATATAATGTCTATAAATTATCCACACACACACACACACAAAAACACCTCTCATTCTCTCTCTCTCTCACACACACACACGCGCGCGCGCATGGAATAACACCTGTACTCAGTCTCCATGTACAAGTCAAGAGATTAGGCAACAGAAACAAAAACAGAAGACTGCATTACCTCTTTAAAATTCCTCTAAGAAATGGAAATGTCTTTTGCAGCTTGTCGAGGTGAACGAGACTTTGTGTTAGTGAAACAGGCACAAGGAAAAATGCCACAAAAAGAATAGAGGCCACTAGAAGTGCAATTTTACGAATCCAAAGGAGTCTGTAAGGGACACAAATGTTGGACCAGTACATATCATCTGGATCTGGAGCAAGATCCGTAACCCATGACATGGGATTCGAAGATTGAAGACCTTCCGAAGCAACTAAAGCAGCATACCGATTCCTGAAAAAAACTAAAGCAGCTGCAGACTCCTGCAAGGATAAATGCATATCCTTCAGTTCACGTCTTACTTTGGCTAACAACAGTTTCAAAAGGTTTGACCAGTTAAAAAAAAACAATTTCAAAAGATGCAACTATCTCCAATTTCTTGAAACAAAAGAGTCGAGCACCAGAAAGAAAATCAACAACAAAAGCCAGAGGGATTAGTACACATACTCTGGAACATAAGTAACTCGATGTTGTTTCTGTCATTGAAGTGAAAATATTTGAATATTTAGCAAATGGACAATTGAGCTAAACTCAGGCCTAGTTAGCTCATCAGGTAAGGATTGTCTAAATTTATATAAGGAGATAATAGCCCTTACCCTCAACCAATGCGGGAGTCTAACACTCATGCTCAAGACCGGACATCTAGCTTGGACAACATAACATGGGGGCATAACATTAGGTAAATCAAGAACAAGATGAGCTTGGCTCTAATACCATGTTAAGAAATCGGACATTGAGTCTAACAAAACACCAAAAGTTAGCTAATGAAGTAAGGATAACCTAAAACCATATAAGAAAAAAACACCTTATACCCTCAACCAATGTGGGACTCTAGTAGAGAGGACTGGGAATATGGGATTTCATGAACTATTTATGCATTTGAACTTTGAAGCAATAATTGCGATGAGCTAGTTCCTACTAATTAACATTCACCACCTCGTGGAGCTCATATTCATCAGGCTGCATGCAAAATTTAAAAAGTCAATTGTACACCATGTAAAGTTTCAGATAAAATTACTTCCACATAGTTCCAAATAGGTAATGGTTGACACGCAGTACTGAATAGAAACTGTCCCTGTGCATACAGTGGCATAATCATAATAACCAAACACCACCCTGACAGGTATTGGTGCGCCCTCCTCACAGGTAATAGAAGTCATAACAAGCATACAAAATATGCTTTATTTGCAGAACAGATAAAAACGAAAAGCTGAAATTTGTTGGAATTCGTGAAATATGAAAACCATTGGAAAAAGTAACAGTTCTAGAAAGTTGAGTGCTTCGTTCTTAGAGAGGCAAAGAGAAAAGGAACCTAGATGACATTTGTAATTAGTATCCATTAATGCCGGATTTTCCTCACATTTGTAGCTTGATTATATCAGAACCATGCGAAATAATACGAAGGCATTGAGACTTATCTGAGGCTGAGAGTGAAAAGTGAGCACAAAAAAGCAAAGATTACAACTATGTTTATACAATCATCCACAGGCTTGCATCTTGCATGACAGAAAATGTAAAGAAGTGAAATTCTCCACCCACCGCCTAAAAGCTTCATTTTTTTGACTAAATATTTTATGTGTAGCATAGGTCATATGATCCAACACTTTATAGCGGTATTTGGTCATCCTAACATAGAAGATCCAAAGCAATAAATGAAAAAAAAATGGATCTGCACTCGGTCAGAGATAGTGGTTGAAAGAAGATAGTAGGTTAATTACTAAACCTCCAAGAAACCAAGGAATAAATTGAGAACTTTTACAATGAGCATTTCTAGCTAAAAGCAATAAGACAGTAATCAATGCTCTTTTTGTACCAAATTTGGCCATCACGGTCATTCCACACATTTGTTTGCAAGGTCCATTTTCCTAACATTATCCTACCATTTTTTTTTACTTCCTTCTAAATTATGATACCAAGAACAATCAGTAGGTCCCAAAATATGAAGAACGCAAAATAAAAGATGTATAAAATGTGCAAGAAAACTTCATGAAAAGATAATTCTCTGCACAATAAAGGAAATGTGAATTGAGCTATTAAGTACTTCTAACATATGAATATGATAATATAATGGGACAGATGTCACCTTTTTTCTCAAATCTGAACCATCATAATCATTTCTTCCTTTATCATGATCACGCTCATTGGGAAGCATCTTGAACGACGAAGTAGTTCCTCCACATAGGCCACATCTCATAAAATTTGATCCAGCATAAAGCTCCTTTTGGGTTGTTTTAAGCATCCTGAACACCTCCTCTGCATCAGTCTGTCGTCATACAACTTATGGCACATTAACCATCAAAGAAAGACAAAAGTAAAGAAGTAAAGGTAGAGCACCAACCAAGAAGTTAAATGTCAAAACACTAGTGTAAGCAGAAGTCTAGATCAAGAAGAAACCAACTGGAGTACTATCTTAAGCTCCTTCAGATATAGTTTTTTCTCATATCAAAATGGTTATAAACAACACAAATAAGAACAAGAGAAAGCAAGGTGAGCTACTCGAGGAGCTACTCGAGGAGTAGTGCTTTTCACTTAGTGCCATCAATTAAAGCTAATAAAAAAGGTATCGTATATTTTGAAAACAATGTATTTGAAAATAAAATCATTTTCAATTTACAGAAAAATGGTCACTTTTCTTCTTCTTTTTCTTCTTTATTTTATTTTTTTCAGGCAAAAATTTTCAAACAAACAAAACTTCAAAGCTCGAAAAAGAGTTTGGCAAAAAAAATATTTCACCTTGTTTTCAACACAGAATGGACCTAAAGAATTTCACACTAATCAAAGGACCCTGGCTTGACACAATCAGTGCTTTAAAAACAAAAAGCGCACAAAAGCAACAAGGTCCAAGGGGTTTGAACTGACAAGTCAAAAGTGAACACACACTTTCTTGGAAGGAAGACTTTGCGAAATTAAGAAATATCAAAACATAAATGTATTTAGTACTTAATAATCAAATTGCAATTAGCATAACTAATTTCAACATCCAATATGCAGTAATACTAATACTAATCCAACTACTCAACACTGAGATCCATAGATGATCGCTTTTGATGGGATCACTTTGTGTGTTGTTGTTTGAAGTGCACACTTCTCTGAGGTGCATGGTTTCAATCAAGAAGAAATAGCCCTTTGCTTCGCATCACCTTGTCACTTTAGGCTTTTAATGACCGTGGTCTAGTGATAAGAACGCATCACATGATGTGTGGGTTAGGTGTATTTTACGAGTTTTGAACCCTACCGCAGACACTAAGTCTGGCATGTAACCAGAAAAGGGTAGAGCGTCGGGCCCATTATCCACAGAGTTCCAAACAATGTGCCACTGACCTCATGGATTTCTCGGTTATAAGAAAATAGTGGATTCAGCATTTCGAGATAGCCAGAAAATGACTCGGCATTTGTTCAAAAAAGAAATTCCTTGAAAAAAAATATATTTTGATAAACAACATCAACAACAAAGCAACTTCATATTTTCAAAAGAATAAGTTCATAATGCCATATCTCATTATCTCTAAGCTTTGATAGGCAAAGTTACCCGATATTTGTGCTGGTAGGAGGCAGCAGGTACCTAGTGGAATAGTCAAGGTGCGTGGAAACTGACCCGAACACCACCATTATTAGAAAAAAATGTGCAAGAAACCTAACCAAGGAACTTTTTATCACAAGCATCACCGATTCCACCCTAAAAGGCTCGAATCATCATATATGATTGCCCCCTAGATTTTCAAACTAAAAGAGATATCTCCATCTCAGATGAAATGTTCCCATTCCTCAGACAAGACCCAAAAACATGTGCCTCCCAACAGAAGCTTGTGCCATGTGCCATCTTCCTTTCTGACCATGAAAAATCAGACAAAATTTATAGGTCCCACTACCCGCATATCCCTTCAAGCAATACTCGAAAATACACAGCTTCATCTCCAATATTAAGAATCAGTTGAAACCATAACAAAATAATCAATTTGGGCACAAGAGAAACTTTGAACAACATCAAGCTCTCCAAAGCTGCAATGCAAATGCTTGCCTAGTTAGACTACATTAAAAAGTATCTTAATCTCACCAGCAGTTTCTGAACAGAGCCAGAGCGATAGACAATTTGATGAGATAGATAACTTGATGCATAGTAATTCATGAAGAACTTTTCCAGTGTATGACTGAATGATTCTTCCTTAGACTTTGGGATGGAACGGACCAGAACTGTGAAGTAACTTGGGCGGGAAACTGATGAAGTGAAGTATGCCAGACGCTTCCTTGAGATACTCTTGTACTCCTAAAAGCAAGCAGCAAAACTTGTAAGAGAAAAAAACTGACACAGCATAAGCACGAATTAGCTAGTGCAAAACAAATATAAGTTCAACAGAAAAGCAGATAACTTAGAAATTAGTAGTATATTCTTACAAAGTAAAGAAGAAGACAAGCAGAGCAGGATATGATATACAATGCGAGGCAGTGAACCCAGAACCTGAAGAAAAATTAGAGGCAAATTTAAGTGAAATGTAAACTGTGATAGAAAAGAAGCTCTAAAATCAAGAAATAATAAACACATATTTTCTGTGAAAAATGGAATTATGGTAAATTTACAAGTCGATCTTTTTTATAATAGTTTCTCTTTACTGGGTAACATTAATTTCAGATGCAAAATGCTGAAAGGGTTAAACTTGGCATTTGCAGATTTTTGGACACTAGGCAAAGAGAAAAGCTTTCTATTTCATATGGAACAAAATCACCACTTGCATTATGCATCTGTTTACGTCCATTTAAAAGGGAACAGATTAATTATCTACATTCAAATATTAGCAGCATACTTGTACATGTTTCATACCATCTTGACCCTGGCTCAACATTCACAATGGTGAATACCTCCAATGACTCGGCTGGAATTTGCTGACGTCGTATATCTTGACCAAAATAATTAAGAGGCAGCACAAGAAAAAGGCCTAGAATAGTTGCAATGGAGAATATTCGGAAACTGTCCACAATAAGAAGAAGGAAAAAGTAAGTACACTTATAAGACTAATGGTACATAGACCCGAAATTGATGGAGTAAACACAGGCGCACAGCATACTTTCAAGAACAAATTCACCATCTAACATATGCTATACATCCTTATTGGGAAATGCATACCGCGATAGTACAAAGACATCAAACTGTCCACCTTTATATTGGGAACACTGTCTATTCAAAATCAGGCCATGGCAACAGGCAATAAATATTTTCAGCAACAAATAGACATTTTCCCACTGGAATTCCTCAGCTTGATGAAATATTCACTAAAAATTACTTAACTTCAGTTGAAACGTGAGCAAAGATGAGGGAAAAATAATGACGCTAACTCTGAATTTGGAGGCACTAAATTGACTTTTTCAGCAAAAATAGAAGAGGAAGTAGTTAATACAATGAGGAAAGTTCAGCTTTCACCTGAAAACAATCATCCGCACCAACACAAATGCATCCAAGCCCCCGGAAGCAACTATTTCCTCATCAGATGCTTCCCATGCCTTCAAGATCCAACTAGGAGAAGGAACAAATCTCTCAAAGTTAAAACCACCAAACTGTCTTGTTCGCACCTGAGAAAATCTCTGGCTGAAGTAGACATTTACAAAAATTGGTTGTTTCCTCAATAAGGAATACAAAATGAACAGCACCACACAGACTGCAATATTGACTCCAGCAGAAGTCAAGAGTGCAGATAGCTTCATTCCCGTCTTCCAAATAAGCCAGCAACCTCAATCAATAACTAAGAGTAGGCATTCCCTAAAGTATGGAAAACATCCAATAGCCAGAGAAACAGCTGTGTTTGAAGTCCACCAACTGCAAAAGTAAATGTTATAGCTCAATTGTTTTCACAAATATGATAGAACCAGAGATAAGCACTTCACATAAGTTTAAGAATTAGACAAGTGACGTGCAGAAAGAGATCCTCTTCCATCAACAAACTGTCCGGTAAGGAGGAACCACAAATCATACACTACATTAAAGTTCATAACTCAAAAATATCCTACCTTGTTTAATAAACTATACTAAGAGTTCATTTAATCCAACAGCAACAGCTACACTAGCATAATATATCATTTACAAGCCACAAAACTAAAAAAGAAAGGCCTCATATACAAGCACACATCTGTCTGCTTCTTCTTGGAGATGCTTTACAAGAAGTAGGGAATGCCCAATTGGGCAACAGAAAAGGTAAGAGGCCACTAAGCACACATTTCCTAGTGGTCAACGATGTTCATTGAAAATCATGAGCACTCACGTTCAAATGGTGGTAACGGCTGCCTATACTGGTGGAAGGTATGGTAAACGCTAGTAGGAGGGTGAAATTAGTCGAATCACAAGTTGATCTGAACACCACAATCATAAAAAAAAATTTAAAAAATAAACAAAAAATTAAAAAAATTAAAGGTAAAAGGCCACTGAGATTCCAACTCGTGATTCGAATTGGTGAACTGTCCCTTGAGAACCGTCACATATATCTTGTCGGCAACAATTAATTTAAGCAGAAATCACTTCGAACAGTTTAAACCCAATTCATCACACTAATCAAAACAGCAATGTGAACAACTAAAATTCATCACACAAAACAGCCACAGAAACTAACAAAAACAACAATGGAGAAAAAGCTAAACAATAACTCAATTCAATTTCCTAAAAGAAAAAGGAACAAGGAAAACTTACGATAATTGAATCACCAGAAAGTGATAATTTTCTCCGATATGATGAATCCGAGCAAAAAAAAAAAACTCAATTCCTCCTTTAAAGCAAACAAAAGACAAATTGCTTTTACTTCACAGCGAATCAAGGAGTATACAGAAAGCTAAACAGATTTTTCAGAAGAAGAAAAGAAAGAGCCCTAGGAAATTTAAATTATTGCTTTTACTTTTGTGGGGGCAGAAAAAGATGAGCTGCTCAAATTAAATTTTTGAGGAAGAAGATGGTAGAGTAGAACAGGAGGCGCGTAGGCTTGTTCGTTTTTTCTACTTTCTCAAGAGGCGCGTCGGTTGAGAGTGACTTATCTTTGACCATTTTGGTCATTTCATGGGGTCGAATATTTTATTTAATTATTTTCTATAATATGATTTACGTGGTGAAAAAATGTAGATTTTGCGGGCCCGACGGAAGTGCCACGTGGATTGTAAGCCTTATACCGACTTAACTGTCATTGTCCACTTTGATTTTGATTGGCGCACATAACTTTAAGCAGAGAAATAGTATTGAAATTTTGTTCACATTTTACCTTTTTCAAATTATAAATTTTTAAAAAATTAAAAAAGGAAATAATGATGTGATTATTTAAAAGTTGAAAATTTTAAAAAAACAAATAATTTTTAAATTAAATATATATTTTATTATAAATAAATAAATAAAATATGAACCGAGAAAATATTATTTTATTTATTTATTTGTCGTCAGATAGTGTACTCCACTAATGATAGCTGTTCACTTTAGACTTGTATTTTCCACAATTTTAAAATGCATTATTAGCCTAAAGTTTGATTCATTGTATATTCAGCATTATTAGCCTAAGATGTACTCCCCTCCTTGAATGATTTGTCCTTGTTTAGAAATGCTTATAATTAAATAATAGTAAAATATTTTTAAATAGTAATTAACTAAGAATTGAAATGTTTAAAATTTAAAAATATTTTTAATTATTACTTTTTTTTTGGTTGGTTTTTTGTTTTTTTTAATATTTTATTAATTTTACATTTTTAAAATTTATTAATAAATTTAACAGATTATCATCGTAACATTCTATCTAAAATATCTAAATAGTTTCTTTACTCATAAAGTTGTAGGAATACAATTTTTTATTTTCATTTAAAAAAAAAAAAAATACCAACGAGAAGACGTAAATAGTTGTGTGCTTTATCAACATCTCCTCCTCAAAATTTGAAGGTCGAAGGAATATATCCACATGATATAATGAAACTAATGAGTAGGTATCATCAAAAGTTAGTATCGTGGAGTTATAAATATTTTTTTTATTTTTTAATAAAAAATTAAAATTTTTATTGCAAATTTAAATTAATCAGATTTTAAAATCATTATCAAAAATTAGGCAAAAGCCCGAAAAAGGAAAAAAAAAAAACTGATGGTAGACATTATATTGGTGGTTCTTTCTTAGGTGCGTAGTTCGTTTATCATGTAGCCGCCCAGAATATGCTTAATCCTTTGTACATGAGATTGAATTTCGTTACATGCGCCTCATATTCGATCAGAATCCATCATCATTATTTAGTTACAAATTTATATACTTTTTCTTATTCTATTTTTATGGTATTCGACTATATAAAATTTTATAAAGAAGAAATTTAATTAAAATTTATAATATATTTTTTTCACGTTTTTTAAATATATATATATATATATATATATGCTATAATATTTATGTGATTATAAAATTAAAGTTAATTACAAGTAAGCATTGTACATTATTTTTAGTGTTATTTTTTGTATCAAAATAAAATTAGACACAGGCGAATTCAATGCATCACATGTGAGTTTTACACAAATTTAATAATTTTTAAAAGTTAATCAAGTTGATTTTAAGAATTTTTTAATTATATTATATATATAATTGATATTTAATTATAAATTAATTATTATTATAATTAATTTAAAATTATCATAAAAAATCGTAGAGTTCAAATTTTGAATTTAACTGACATATAGTGATTAACTTTTGGACTATTAAAAAACTTGATTGTTATTACTATCTTTATTTTGTGAAATTGTACTCAAAAGTTAACTATGTAAATATAATGGTAATTGAAATTATAGTAAGGACAACATACATGATGTTATGTATACATATTGCTATGAACTTCCACATCTGAATTCTAATAAAATCAGGCAGTATTATAAAGGGTTATATATTTTGGTCCCTTAATTATTAGTAAATTATAATTTAACTTTTAATTTTAATTAAATTTTACAAAAAATCAGGTAGAGTTTTTTCTGTTTTTAAATTTTTTAAAATTATTAAATTTTTAATTTTGTTAATTATGACAAATAATTTGAGACAAAAAAAATAAACAATAATAACACCCAAAAATACTGTTCTATATTTTTAAAAAATATTTAAATATAGCATATTTTCTGCGTAAAGGGATTCAATGAGTCAGTAGAAACTCCGACCAAATATTTTTCAAATTATGCTTTTGTCCAATTCTCTTGACATATATGCCTCATAGTACTCTGGTAATTAATTTCTGTTAATTTGGAATGAAAATCACAAATATTTTAATTGTGAGCTAATTATTATTATCTTTTACCAAGAAACTCGCAACCGCTAATTTTTAAGTATGCTAAAGTAAATAATGCTTCCCGATTATAATAGCTCGTAAATCGCGCACTTGTATAAAAAAGATAAATGCGCTAAACAAATCCTATATAACTAGACTTAATCAAAAAAAATATATACAAATTTCAAACTTAAGACACCTATTTTGGAGATTCTCAACTAACTCTATCACCCATTCGAATACCGAACTCTAAATACGTAAATTATTTGAAAGATAAGACATTGATAAGGACCTCATAATTGAGTGGTTGTAGTTATCAAGGCAAATAAAAAATGAAAAAAAAATATGTAGTCAGCTAGGAAAAAAAAAGTTGATTATTATGGCAGTAAAGCATGACGTGGAAATTTTAGAAGTTTTCAAAGATGCAAAAAGAAACATCGATCTTTTGTCCACTTACGTAAGTACTACAAATATACATATTTCAAATATTTTGTCACTTTGTCATCAGCCACGAAACATACAAATTCCAAACAACAATTGAGGTTTCACATCATGGAGAAAATGGTTACCACATGTTTTTTTGGTTTGCAAATTTTGGATGTTTTTGTTTTCATTTCAAATGCATATATTTATGTTTCATTTAATTGCGTGTCAGAAATATGGACTCATCCCAAAATGTTACGTTGAAAGGAAACTAGTTCTAAGTATTGGTATGTTGAAATAAGGTTATTTCAAGGTGAAAATTGAAAATAAGGACTTTATTTATGAACATCATAAATATATAATTTAAATAATAATATTAATTTTTGAATGAGTTTTTAATAACTTTTAATAGTTTTTTAATAAAATAAATTATTATTTGAATATTTATGTTCGCTAGATGATGATGGAAATAGTTTATAGTGTTGGCGGTGGTAATGGTTGTTGTTAGTGGCCTAATGGTGGTGGTGATATTTTGATTATAGAGGTGATTGGTGTTATAGTAGTAGCTAATGATGGCGATTGATAATGGTGATTGTTATGGTGTTCAAGCAATTAATGGATATTAGTAGTTGGTTATGTTAATGATGGTGGTTGATAATAGGGGTGGCGCAGACGGAGGCAGGAACCACCGGACAGTTCCACCCCATTAAACGGGCGGGTTCCCGGGACTGAGTTGGCCAGGCAGGAGTCTATCAGGTTTCTCTCTTCTGATCGAGCGGATTGAGTGATCGAGTGAAGCCCTTCTCGTTGGCACGGGCCCAGGCCACTTCAACCCGAGCTGACTTCCTTTGTACTTCCCTTCGTAGTAAAGTCAAGCTTTGGCTCCCTAAAGACTAAAGAAATGGATAAAAAAGGGGGGGACTTATGCAGCGGGCTATACTTACCAAAACCAAGCGAGGAAAATCGCATCGAGTCCCGCCCGCAAGCACCTACAATGTCATGATCACTTCCACCTTGTTCGGTCCAGTCCATGTAATGCAGTGCGGAACCGGATGGGCCAGGTCGAGAATTGAGTCAATTATTTTTAAATTTTTTTATTTATAATTTTTAATTATTAGTCCATTAGTCTAATTATTAGTCTATTAAAAATATAAGTTAACCATTTTTTTGGGGATACTTTTTGATAATTTTTTTTTTAAGTTATAACTTATAAAGTTTTATGAACTTTTAAATATTTTAAATAACTTATTAAATATTTTAATAAATTTAAGAGATTATCATCGTATCATTCTATCTAAAATACCTAAATAGTTTCTTTACTCATAAAGTTTCAGGAATACAACTTTTGCCTACCGAGATCAACCATCGGGGCAGCGAAATCCACATGCGTTTGAATGATGGAAAAGGCAGCAGCAGTCGGCCGACACCATAGCTAGCCACAGCAAAGAAATGACAAACAAGACTCAATGGTCAAGGATTTAAGCCGAAACCAAATATTTTGAGTACTGTTGAAAACTCCTCCAAGGCTCAAATAGTTGAAGCATGCCTGGCGCATCTCTTTCCTAGCTTGATCAGGTGAAGCACTAAACACCTTATACAAAGCACCAGCAACGTATTGTGGTGGATGCCATAGGCTGCGAATACAAATATCAAAACAAATGGAGTCCAACCATGATGCAGCTAGAAGTACAACTTAGAATCCACGCCTATTGCTCAAGGAGAATTATGTAGATAAGAAAGTCATCATTCATGAAACAAGACTTTTGATCACGTCACCATAGGTAAAGGTAAAGTCTCTTAATATTGTAGGTAAAGATAAGTTCTTTTAATGAGTCATTGTTGGTAAATGTAAATTGTAAGCATGAAAGATCATTAGCGATGCGGCAGCTTTGTAGAAAATCCTAAAACATTGTATTTTCATGATCCAAGCGTTTTCCATATCATCCTTAGAAAAGGTAATTTGTTCTTGTGTTTCTTTTTTCATGTCATTGGTATTTAGATTTTTAGCAGGTGACTTCATTAGAGGTTGCTTTATTGTTGCCGTTCCTAGTCTTGATGGCCCAAGAAATTCCATCACAAAAGTGTACTAACCCATAGTTTTACTTTGCAATCAAAATAATACTAGCAGCAGTTAACATATAGAAAAGATATACCTTGTGCAAGGTGTAAAAGGACTCGAGATATTTGCAGAGAGTGATTGCATCATTCAAATTACGAAGAGGTTTGAGAAGATCACACAGCACAACGATGTAGACAATGTTACAGTCATCCCTCCACCAGTTAACGGATGACGCATATTGAATGCATCACCCTTGAAGAGAGCACCAGGAGTTGGATGAGGAACAGCAGGCATGCTTCAGTTTGGCATTGTCCTGATGTTTCCTTTATCAACTGCAGCAATATATGCATCATGTTTCTCAGGAGGGACCTGGAACAGCCATGTGAACATTTCATTTGAATGCCAAATTAGATTAACTGCTGCCCCTAAATCACACAACATAGCAGACAATGTTACAGTCATCCCTCCACCAGTTAACGGATGACGCATATTGAATGCATCACCCTTGAAGAGAGCACCAGGAGTTGGATGAGGAACAGCAGGCATGCTTCAGTTTGGCATTGTCCTGATGTTTCCTTTATCAACTGCAGCAATATATGCATCATGTTTCTCAGGAGGGACCTGGAACAGCCATGTGAACATTTCATTGAATGCCATATGAACTGAAGTAACATACACCTATGTGGTATGGCAATGAGAAAAAGAGTTTCCATCAACATATTACCTGGGGAGCAACAACAATTTTTAAGTATTTAGCCATTTCACCATTGAAAACAGAAGGAACCCTTTGACCAGGTACATCAACCAGACAGCGGACCTCAGTATTGCTTATGGGATAGAAAGAAGGGTGAAGGGTCAGCCAAAATGACATGTCCATGGTTTGCATGTGGAAATGGGCAGTTCTCCAGGACCAAACCAACAAAACAAGAAGGCACATCTACCTGTGGAATATGATGCCATCAATGAGCTTCAAGACAAAAGAATAATAAGGAAACACCAATAAGAAACAATGAAGTCCATAGAGAATAATTGTTGATTTCCAAAGACTCAACTGCTTTTTCAACAAATTCTTACTTGCAAGATAGTACAAATGAGCTTTTGAATCAATCAACAACAAAGTTATTTTCAACTTCATCCCCAAGGAAAAACTAAAAACTTTAATAGCTGCCCTTACGTTTGGGTTGCAAAGGGTTCGTCGCAGGTTTGAGAAACAACCATCACACACAATGGTTGATAGTGCACAGATTTTCAACTCTTCACCAGATTTAGTTTTGTACTGTACACATTTAATGGTCCCCTTCTCTTCGAGCAGAGATGTCACAGTTCCTTGCTCCAGTTTGATACTGTCAGATAATCAAAGGCAAAGGAGTAGCCATTAAAGAGCATAACACCGTCAAGGGTATTTTATACTGAGAGTTTACAGGCTAGGTCATTAAGAAATAAGGAGGAGGTATATACTTGGGTAGAGACGCTGCTTTCTCTCGCATTCTTTGGACGACGCATCCATTGTGAAAGCTCCTTCCAGAAACATCTGCATGAAATTTCTCCAGGGGATAAGATAGCTGGGTTTTTTCCCATCCTTGAAAAGAGCATACCCGAAAAATCGCTGAGCATCAATGTTCTCCCACAATCTGAAGTTAGCAAGAGAAAATTATGGAGTTGTATAGAAGACAAAATGACAAATCAATCAATCAACCATCTACACCTCAATCCCAAGTCTATTGGGTGCCTCTACTGATTCTCTATTTTTATTCTGCTCAGAAGGAAAATAGGGGGCAAAAGTATCTAAAGGACATTCTTTTCTCCATTCATGCTGAAGTTAAATTTGACCAGAACAACAAAAGAATTTTATTACACAAATTTAACAAGTAGCTACTGACCTTCCAGTCCCAGCTCAAGCAATTTGAGGTAGCCACCTGGTTGTAGCAATCTCGAACAATTCAATCAGGCTCTGCCAAATCTCTTTCAGTTACATGTACTCGACGCCCATCCTAAAATACAAAATGTATAAGCATATGATTTCAAAGAGAATTTTCTTTCTTCTTTTCATCGTTCTTTTTTTATTTTTTTTAAAAAAGAAGAAGTAAGAACTGTATTAATATCCAAACATGGCATTAACAACATTGAACTTCCATTCTTTCTAGCCACAAAGATCGCTCTTTTTGATTAATAACCTATGGAGCAATACTAAGCAAGAACCTTCAAAAACCATTTCAAAATCAGCTTAACTTGGTTCTAAATTAGTAATACCCTTTTTCTTCTTGTAACCGTTTACTATCCTTCTAAGAATCCATGAGCAAAAATAAACTTCTTAGTTTAGAGTCTGTTGTATAGTCAGTGTAAATCGGGGCAAAAGAGGATCCAATATATAATTATCTCAATATACATTTTTTATGGTAGCATCCGCCTCAGCTTGCTGGCACCATGACTAATCCACCAAATGCATGTTACCTCCTATCAAGACATGGACGGGATAACTGTGTCGACTAAAATATAGGCAACAGGGAAAAGTCACCTTGGTTCTGTGCACTAAAACTAGCATTCAAACCTTATTTCTCAAGGTGGTCTTCTAACTCTTCAAACCGGCCTTTGATTAAGGGGGCAAACTAATGTTCTTTTAAGACCCAATGCTTTCTAATCCAGAGCATTTCTTTTACGAATGATAAAATTATCACATTATCTAAGCCATTAGGCCAATTAAACAGAGTAAATGCAAATTCAAATGACAAAATTAGCAGAAAAAACCAAACCTTGCCGAGCGTGTGAGCGAGCGCAGCACCAGCAACGCCGGCGCCAACTATGATGACGTAGACATCGTTGCCTTAATTTGTATTCTCCGTCAATCACAGTGGTACTGGTAGTAGTGGTCGCGGTGCTCTCAACTTCGTTTTTGAGTCTGCCGTTGCTATTGATGAAAAACAACCAAATTGCGACGAAGCCAAACACCACGGCGAGAATAAATTCAATACTGCTCTGATCCACAACTGTCAACGACGCCGGCGGCGACGGTGAGCAGCAGGATTGGGGAAGAAGACAAACGACGTCGTCGTCGTTCTCTGTTTTCTTTTGTATCTTTCTACCACTAGAGAGATTTTCAAAATAGAAAAATAAAAAAGATTCGGTTAGATTTGTTAAGTGCTTCGCTGGCACTCTTAGCATTTTTGTTATGATCGTGTATTTGCATGTAAAAAAAAACTATGTTTTTTTTTTTTTTTTTAAATAAAAGAAAAGATCATTTTAAATCTAAAATATTTCTGAAAGACTATTATTTATCCACGTTAAACAAAAATGTTGTTAGTTCATGTTCTACAATTTTAATATTTAAATATAAAAATATAAGATAAAATTAATGAATATCAAAATTTGTGGAGAATATATTTTTCTTACCTAATTTGAAGAGTACTTTTCAAAACTTATTGACTTAACTATGGTTATGATACTTGTTAATATAATATAATCTTGATCTTTAAAAATTAATTAAGACACATGCCTTTCATCTAAATATGTACTTGATGAAATGAACAGAAAGTGTAATGGGGGGAGCCAAATCCATAAACTTCAACTCAACCAACCCTAAATTACTAGGTAATCATGTGTATTATACTGCACAAAAATTTGTCAGAAATATCAATAAAAATCATTAGTTACTATTTCTTTATATAATCATGGTGTTCGAGTTAACTTTTGTGTGCATCTTGACTAATTTTACAGGATATTTGTTGTCACCTTCCGACAACAACATATAATCCATCAAGACTATAACAGATGAAAAAGAATCACCTAATATTTTTTGTCTATATTAAAATTTAAATCTGAAATCTCGTAATTCTTAATTCACTTGATGAGTGTGAATTAATTACTAATTTTTATTAGAAATTAAAAAAAAAAATTCCCACGACCAAAATATTCATATCATGAAGTGGAGAGCATTGGTTTCATGCATAGTATTGTTTGGTCAAGCGTGAAAGAAGCAAAGTAGTCAAATGCATCCAACAAAAACACAGCCGGTCAACACGAAATAGTAATAGATTAACGTCCGAATACATCATTTAACTGCTACAAACTAGTTGATTTTATCTATGTAAATACCATATGTGAATATTTTCTACTAAAAAACTTGTAAAATTTGCACATTTTCAAATATTCTCTATTATTTACATATATATACTACTTTTTAACCTATGAGCAAATTGACATTAGCCATTCAATAACTGCCATGATTTACTCTTTTTCTCCGTCAACTTAATTGCAAAACAGTATCAACATGAAACAAAAATCAACAGACAAAAGTTCTTTTTAATATTAAAAATAAAATTGTTAATAAAAAAACTAAAAAAATGGAAAACCACAGACACAAATTTCTCTCTGTATTTTTTTTAAAATCCTCTTTCCTTCCAGTGTCTTTGTCATCAATATACAAAATATTAAATGATTATTTTCTTGTGTGATAAGAACAAAACCGCATGCATACTTAATTATATTATTTGTTTCAAATTACTATCTTTATTGTTCCATGCATATATATATATACACACACACACGATACAAACATATATTCAGATTATCATCTTATATATTTGATTGATAGCTAATTACAAAAACTCTATCAAGAAAAGAGACAGGATTATTTCTTACCTTCATCCCAATTCACGCGCCATTACAGAAGGAAGAAACCATTGAAATTGCATTCTTTAAATTTGTGCTTTCCGGATCTTCAAGGTATATATAATACATTATAGCCATAATTATAAAAGATCCTTTCAGGGTTCCATTTTATTTTATTTTTTTGGTTTTGTTTTGCCCATTTTCATCTTCTTGAAGAAAAAAAAACAAAAAATTCAAGATAAATAAATTGACAGAGAAACGTGATGGGTGTTTCTTGTTTTTGATTTTGATTTTCCATTCTTTTCTAAGATTGGAATCAAAATCAAAAACGTGTTAAGCTGTTACCATAACAACAACGTTAATCCTTGTCATTTTTTTCCCTCAACACTTTCTTGATCCAAATCATAACCTGTCCATTCTTTTACAACTGCACTGTCTCCTCAAGGGTATAATCATAGCATTTGTTGGCCAAGAACTCTGCCTTCTCATCACATTGTGTTCATTTTGAGCTAAATCAACACAAAGTTTCAATCTTTAACACATTTTGGCCAAGATTCCCACAAGGGTCTTCATCAAAAGCATCAATGGCACCACCCTTTACCTGGTGGGGTACTAAAGAAATCCAAAGGGGTACCCCTGTGGTGGTGAAAATGGAGAACCCAAATAACTGGTCCATGGTTGAGCTAGAAAGTCCATCAGAGGATGATTTCTTGTTAACAAACGACGGCGTTCCATTGCCTCATTACAAAGGTGAAAAGGTGAAAAACAAGAATGCAAAGCAGCTCACATGGGTTCTTCTTCTCAAGGCACACAAAGCAGCCGGTTGCTTAACTTCCATTGCCTCTGCATTGTTCAGTTTTGGCTCCGTTATCCGCCGCCGTGTCGCCACAGGCAAAACAGATTCCACCGTCAATAGCCGGTTCTACTCTTGTATAAAGGTCTTCCTCTGGCTGTCCTTAATCTTGCTAGGTTTTGAAATAGCTGCATATTATAAAGGTTGGCACTTTAGTACTTCGGATCTTCATATCCAGCATTTGTACACATTGGCAAATCCATTAGCTGTGAAGGGTGTCTTTGATTTGCTTTATTCCATATGGGTTTTGATTAAGGTGGGGTACCTTGCTCCCCTGCTTCAACTATTGGCCAATGTATGCATTGTCCTCTTCTTTATCCAGAGTTTGGATAGATTAATCCTTTGTTTGGGTTGTTTTTGGATCCGGATAAGGAAGATTAAGCCAGTTTTGAAACAGGGTCCAGTGGATCTTGAGGCTGGTGATGGTGGTTACTATCCTATGGTTCTTGTTCAGATTCCCATGTGTAATGAAAAAGAGGTAATTTGTTCTATTCTTCAACATTTATTTTTTATTTTCCAAATGTTGTCAATTTATTGAGTATTGGAATGAAACTGGTCCAAATGGATATTAAGGATTCATATAGCTGACCTTAATTAGTATGATTGCAGCTTAGTTGTTGTTTCGTCATGTCAAATCTTATTTCTATCGTTCTATGCTTATTGCTGGTTGCTTATTGTTTGTCTGAAAATTTTGTGTTGGTGACAATTGATATCAGGTTTATCAGCAATCGATTGCAGCAATGTGCAGTTTGGAGTGGCCTAAGTCGAAATTGTTGATTCAAATTCTTGATGATTCTGACGATTCCACGACTCAGATGTTGATCAAAGAGGAGGTACATAAATGGCAGAAGGATGGTGTAAACATTGTATATCGTCATAGGGTGATTAGAGAGGGTTACAAAGCTGGCAATCTAAAGTCAGCCATGAATTGCAGCTATGTCAAAGACTATGAATTCGTTGCCATTTTCGACGCTGATTTTCAACCATCACCTGATTTTCTTAAGAGAACTGTTCCTTACTTCAAGGTATTCAATACCCTCCATGCTTGATTCTTTCCTTGTGATAATCTTCATTTCTTGTATATGGTTCCCGTATAGGTTCACATTGCGAGTACAGTATGTATGATCCATTGAATGCAATATTTGTGTGTGTAGAATATGATCATGTAGTTTGTTTTATTTATTATGTCCTTTGACTTTGAACTGTAGGATAATGAGGACATAGGGTTGGTTCAAGCAAGGTGGTCCTTTGTGAACAAGGAAGAAAATCTTCTAACAAGACTGCAGCACGTTAATTTGGCCTTTCATTTTGAAGTGGAACAGCAGGTGAATGGGATTTTCCTGAATTTCTTTGGATTCAATGGGACTGCTGGAGTATGGAGGATTAAGGCATTGGAAGGTTCTGGTGGGTGGTTGGAGAGGACAACTGTTGAAGATATGGACATTGCTGTTCGGGCACATCTCCATGGATGGAAATTCATCTTTCTGAATGATGTTGAGGTATTTTAACTGCAAAAAACACTTTGTTCACTGGTTACTTACTTCTCACAAGCAAATATTTCATTTGAATCTAAAAGACTTTCTTGGATTTTCAGTGCCAGTGTGAGGTACCAGAATCATACGAAGCCTATCGGAAGCAGCAACATAGATGGCATTCGGGGCCAATGCAGTTGTTCCGTCTTTGTTTTCCTGCCATCATTGAATCAAATGTATATAACTCATTTCACTTGAAGAATATCCATCTATCCATGTATGATAATTAGCATATTGTCTGATATGTTATGCTTTCAATTTGGTTGATGCAGATAAGCATTTGGAAGAAGGGCAACTTGATATTTCTTTTCTTCCTTCTAAGGAAACTGATACTGCCATTTTATTCTTTCACCCTGTTTTGTATAATCCTCCCCATGACCATGTTCATTCCCGAGGCTACACTCCCCACATGGGTTGTGTGTTACATCCCCGCCACCATGTCATTTCTCAATGTACTTCCATCCCCTAAATCTTTCCCTTTCATCGTGCCATACCTTCTATTCGAGAACACCATGTCTGTGACAAAGTTCAATGCCATGATCTCAGGCCTCTTCCAACTTGGAAGTTCTTATGAATGGATTGTAACCAAGAAATCAGGACGTTCTTCCGAGGGTGACCTTTCCTTGTTGGTTAATGAAAAACCAAAACATCAAAGAGGTACTTCGGAGCCAAATTTGGGAGACTTGAAGGAGGAAATTAAGCAGAAAGCGCGAAAGTCTTCACGAAAGAAGAAGCACAACAGAATCTATACGAAAGAATTGGCTCTAGCTTTCTTGCTGTTGACAGCTGCAGTGAGGACCCTCCTATCAGCTCAAGGAATCCACTTTTACTTCTTGCTGTTTCAAGGGATATCATTCCTGCTCGTAGGGCTAGACTTGATCGGTGAACAGGTTAACTAGTCGAATGTGGATAGGCATCATGGGGATATACTATTTCAGCTGAACTGTCAAATTGGAGACAGGATGCTGAGCCTGACATTGGTGTGCGGTATGTAAATTAGAAAAGCTGGGGAAATTCTGGAGAGATGACGGCGCTATTGCTTCTCCTCCGAACATTAAGCCCCAAACACCATCTCAAGAAGAAGATCAAGTTATGGTGGAAAAGCGCGCAACATATTTGAATACAGAAAACCATCAACAATGGTGATAATATTCATCAAATACAGTTAAGGCCTTCCTTCCCCTCTTTCTGTCCTGTAATTTCATTACATTTGGATTCTTTTATTCTATTTAGTACATTGTTTAGTAAGAAGAATTTGTTGTAGAAAGTTAAACATGGAACTTAGTAAAAGTTGAATACCTTAGCATCATGCATCTTTTTTCTTCTACACAGCAACAAAAAAATCATTCTCTCTGAGAATTTCTAAAGTTATGAAGGGAATTGAAATTCCCGGGTAGCAACTTGTAGCGAAAACTTATGTCTTGTACATAAAGGATTGTATATTTCCACAGAAAATTTGTTTCTTGGGGCTGTTTATATTGTAGTCCCTTTGTTCAAGAATCTATCATATGCTGGTTCGTTCTCGCTAGTTTCTGAAATCTGAACTGTGAGCTAAATATGTCTATCATTTAGCAAAAGAGCCAGTTCTATCTATTTCTGATATGTCACATATGATCAGTATGAGGAACGATCAGATCCCTATCGTCTAGACACCATTCCTGTGGTGTCGTACAATTCAAGGTTCTAGTATGCTCGCGTTTTGTGCCTTACTGGGGTATTCTTATTCTTGTTATAGTAACCGAATCAACAGTCTCACTAATCTCATACTCTGCCACCTATATTGCTCGGATTCTCGGATCCTTCAAAAAAAAAATGCATTACTTTTGAAGAATACGACATGCACCCATCAACACTTTTGAAGAGACTGAACAACATACTCGGACACAAGTAGTTTTCGAGATAATAATGAAATGCTAAACATCAAGAAATCCACATTTTTTGACAATTTTTTCTATGTTTCCATAGGGTCTAATTCTTTTCTTAAAACATGCTATGACTCTTTGAGTCAAATTTCTATTTGTAAGCTTGATATAATGAGTTTAAATTGTCATTTTTTTTGCCAATAAGAACATATAATATAAGTGTTGAACAAATTCATAAAATTCTGAACATTCTTGGAAAACAGGCATAAACAGTGAAAATAAATAGGCAGTGTCACTTGTATATATAGACAATACATAATTACATATTTTAGTCAAACATAAAATCGATATTTATTTTTTAAAGTATGACCGCAATCGCGAATAAACCTTCAAACTTTAGCAAAAACAGTTCACGCAATCAAAACATGTAGAGATATGTGTAAAACTAGTACATAACCTTCTTATCGAACAAGACCCTTTAAGTATTCATAGTTTTTAGGGGGTTTAAAGCATTTCTCATACCTGTTACGTCTTTCATTTAATTCCTAATTATTCAGGTACAACAGGGACCATCTAATTTAATTAACGAGACTTTCTATTATCAAATTAATTTGAAATATTTGAATTAATCCTACCACTAAAAATTAGTAATTGCACTCATCGGTTCAATTTCGAAATTCTTCCATTAAACCTTATTTAACTCCCCATATTAAGATTCAAATACTAATCAATTAAATTAAAATTACTGACAATTTAAATTTATTGATTATTTTCTTTAGATTTTTGGTTCACTTATTCTATATGCCCGATATAATATCCACCTGTAGGGTTTACACCTGAAAACTTATAAGCTTTCATTAAGATATATCATTGATATCTAAACTGCAACATGAATTTCATCAACTAACTATTACTTCCCTGATATAAATAATTATCGTTCAATCTATCCAATATATTGACCCACAAAAGAATCTCTCTCTTTTAAAACAAACTAGCTTTTTTTCTGGTGAGCATGAGAAAGCTCATATGTAACAACTTTGGCTGCTGAGCATGAGAAACGGTTATATTTATTACCTTTTTTTCTGTTTCTATTCTTGCTGCTTTTTTTTTTTTTCGTGTCTAGACAATTAAAAACAAACTGGTCAGTTAGGAATGTATTTTTTTGAATATTATTTTTATACTGCCATTCTCTGATTGTAATTAAATTATATAAAAATAATTATAAATTACATCAAATTTTATGGAAAATCCTAACCTAACTAATCAAAATTATCTCGAAATCTGATAAACTTTTGGAAGTTGGAATATTTATAAAGAGATCAAGACATCAATTATTATTTTTGTCAAAGTTTGTTGTCCAACGTTCCTAGTAATCAAATACATTGTAAGAAAATTCAAATCATTATATATTCGAGAAATATGCTACTAACCACCCTCAAACATAGCGAAAATTCAGAAAGAAAAATCAAGAGAGAAACAGAATTGTACTCACTAATATTTATCAAGCGAAGTATCTGTTTTATCAAAAAAAAAGGAGGGTAGGGGGTGACTAAAATAACGTCTAAACTATAACTGGATTTGCGGTAAAACATCCATATTATACGGGGGACCTAGTTCTCCCTGAATATTTTTCTAAAGTATTTTTTTTAATAATAATCATTCGACATGACATAAGCCAAATTCAATCATGAAAGAATATAATAATAATTCACGAGATCAAATTCAAGAGATTCAACTGATTTCTCCGTAGAAAAATTTAAGTGTGAAGGAGAGGGTATCCACTTTCTTTTGTTCGAAGAATATAAATAAGTGATGATGATCAAATTTTTTATCTTTCTTTTTCCTTTTTGATTAGCGCATGTGTACAAATGAACTAACAAAGTTTTGATTTATTATCCAACTAACTCCATAAGTGTCAAAGAAATACTTTAAAATTTATATTCAGGTTATAGAAACCCTGTAAAATATGGTATGTCACTATAAATTCGCCCATAATATAGACGCTATTTTAGCTATTTTTCAAAAAAAAAAAAAAACTAGTCAAAATTCACACTAAATAATAGCCCTATTTTGGGGCTACAACATTTCATACTATTTTT
>JACEIK010002390.1:0-11821 GCA_018107945.1 Datura stramonium
AATCAAAAACTCATAATTTCTTGGGAATCTAGAAGGGAGAAATACTTATTTTAGGCACGTGATCGTATTGACACTAGTTTGGAACAATTCCATCAACTTAGGCTCAGCGGGACAATGATTCGCCAGGCGTATTTTACGAAAATAACTCCGCAGCGATGCTCCCTCCAGCATTATACTTCACTATCCGGAGTTAATTTAGATTTGGACGGTGTTTAGCGGCGTAATCGGATGATTTCCCAATGTTTTCCTTCGTTCTCCCTCTGTTCTGGCCGTGATTTATATGGAAATATCATAACACCAAGTATGAGGCCTTTATATACTTGAGGCAGCAGACAAGGCAACGTGGGACTCTGCCGAACGCCCTAATTTACGGGCGTGCCACGTTGGCTAACGCGTAGGAGCTGCTTCGTGCCACTTTTCCCCTCTGGGCAGCTTGGTTCGGACTCCGCCTGCGAAATCCCGATTTTGCACTCGTTCGGCCTTTCCCCGGGCCCTTTCCTCATATGTATGGCACTCTAATACTCTCAACCAACATACGAATAGGCCGACTAAATGCTAGAAACTTATGGGGTGTAACACTAAAAGACCTTGTTTGATGGTCATACATGTTCTAAGTCTAAGTTTGATCTGAACTGTGCTAAACTGGACTGAACTGAATTGAACTGGACTGGACTGACTAGTGGGAGAGTCTGTAACCGACATATAACCACATGAGCTAGACATGGAGTCCGATGTATACACCCCACCGGTAGGACCCAATATACCTTACCAGGGTATAAAGGCATGAACTGGTGATCACAGAAGTCTGGGGCCAAACAGGCCAATAATCTGTAACTGAAATCCTACGTTGGCAACGTAGTTCTGGGAACCTAGTTTCGCTGGAACCCCGGTCCTCTCGGTGCTAAGTCCTACTCCCACTAGAAATCCTACACTGAACTACTAGGCTGATAGCTCGAAACTTGGGTCCAAGACTAGTCAGAGACATATAGCTGAAAGTACCCTGAGAGTCTTATCGGACCAGATACTGAAACTGGGTTCTAGACTGGTCAGAGTTGCTTATCTAGAAGCGTCGTAATCTTCTAGGAACAAACTATAACTAAAATGGGGTCCTGGGGCTTGTCAGAGTTATAAGTCTTAAATGTCATCACCGCCTAATTGACCAATAATATGAGTTTTAAGTCTGATTTCAATAACTTAGAGGCACTACTGACACCTCGGAGAAAATCTAAAGTCAAAATGATCGGTTGGCAATTTCTGCATAGTTCTGAAGTAATTTTACATTCTAACTAAACTGAACTATTGAGTAGGTAATAGAGAATTCGACTCATTTCAATAACACTGGAATTCCATAGTGTGGCAACCACTCAAGAATTTAAGACAAGTATCATCTAAAAAGGCTAGAATCTTTCTCATAAATAGGATATTTGCTCATCGCATAGGTAATACAAATTTCAAGGAAATTTAGCCCAAAACATACTTCATTCAACAAATAGAAATTTATAAAAATCAACCATTGCTCGAATCTTAGGTCTTGAATTCATTATTTCAAGATTCTAGGTGATTTAAGTAAAACTGATGGGAAATCATATCAACAGCAACAAGGATATTTCTATGTGAAATTAACAAATAATAACATGCAATTTCTTGTATTCGAAAACTCAGGGCTAAAGACTGATAGAAAACTAGTGAAGGGTTTTGGGAGACACAAGGGAAGAACAATTTCCTTGTTGAATTCCCACATACCTGATGAAATCAGGAGAAATAGCTTGAGAATTGAAGAAAAACAATCTGCCCTAGCTGATGCTCTGAACTGCTCTGAAGGAACTCTACGTTCTGTTTTCTTGAAAGTTTGAGTGGGGAATGAGGAAAAGGACCAATTACCCCCACTAAAACATCTGCAACTGATGCTAAAATGACGTAGTTTATATCTTGGGAGGGTAGGAAATTACTAAATATCCCTTAAAAATTCGCTGGGAAAAACTGTCAGGTGTCCCTAAGGAGTGACCTAACGAGTTGTGGTGTCTGACAACAACTCACGGTCATGCCTGTCGAGTATACTGCCTGGAATCTCCAGTGGGTGACCATGAGTGATTTAACGAGTCGTGGTCACAGGCCACGACTTGTGGTCACCATTCATCGACCACAATGTCTCACCCCTTGGGAAATTAATACAAGGCTGGTAACGGGTCACCCAACGAGTCGTTCCCACTGACCACGACTCGTGGTGACCACCCGTCGAGTTCACTGCCAACTTCTCAAGTTTCTGGATTTTGGCCTGATAACGAGTGACCCAACGAGTCGTCTGACCTGAAATTGACTCGTGAGGTCGTCCGTTGGGAACACTACTGACACTTCCCTTCCTCCTTTCCATGACCGACCTAATGAGTCGTTTGGTCTCACGATGACTCATCAGGTGGGTCATCCTGAGATAATTTTGCAGCTTTTTCAAATTTTTTGATTAAGGTCCTGGATATTGATTTTGTACTTCTGGGGCATTACAATGTCTCCCCCCTGAAAACATTCATCCTCGAATGTTAAAAACTCATAGGAACCAGAAAAATAGCAATTAAAATCTCCAAATACTGCTCACTAAGCCCAAAACTACCGAAATGACTACCTCCATTTCAAAATACATAGCTGAACTGAATTTTTTTTCATATATACAGCCAAAGTCAAAAAGAAAACTAATACACATGAATTGAATTTAACAACTAGTTCAGGTCTTAAAACAAAATTCACATTTCAAGCTACAACAGAGTCGGTAGAGAACAAGTGTGGGTATTTGTCCATCATGTCTGCTTCGGTCTCCCACATAGCTCCTTCAACCCGCTGATTTCTCCATAGGACCTTGATTGAAGCTATTTCCTTATTCCTCAACTTACGAACCTGACGGTCAAGGATCTGGACTGGTACCTCATCATATTTGAGACTATCCTTGATTTCCACACTGTCCAATGGTACCACAAAGGTTGTATCTCCAATGCACTTCTTCAAAAGTGACACATGGAAAATGGGGTGTACAACTGCTAGTTCTGAAGGAAACTCTAGCTCACAGGCCACCTTGCCGATACGTCGCAAAAATCTATAAGGTCCCACATACCTAGGATTGAGTTTCCCCATCTTTCCAAACCTCATAACCCCTTTCATGGGCGAAATTTTTAGGTATACCCAGTCATCAACTGTAAAATCCAACTCCCTTCTCCGCACATCGGCATAAGATTTCTGACGGCTCTGGGCTATTTTCAACCTTTCTCGGATGAGCTGAACTTTCTGCATTGCCTAGTGAACCGACTTTGGCCCTATTAAGGTAGCTTCACTGACTTCAAACCACCTTATAGGAGATCTACACCTTCTAACATACAATTCTTCAAAAGGGGCCATCTGGATGCTGGAATGGTAGTTGTTGTTGTACGCAAATTCGATAAGAGGCAAATGGTCATCCCAATTACCCTTAAAATCAATTTGCGCATACTCTTAGCATATCTTCCAGTGTCTGAATGGTCCACTCAGCATGCCCATCGGTCTACGGATGAAAAGAAGTGCTAAGTTTGACCTGAGTGCCTAGCCCCTTCTGAAAGGACTTCCAAAAGTGTGAGGTGAATTGTGCTCACCTGTCTAAAATGATTGACAAGGGCACCCCCTGAAGTCTGACTAACTCCCGAATGTAAAGTTTGGCATAGTCCTTAGCTGAGTTTGTGGTTTTGACTGGGAGGAAGTGAGCTGACTTGGTCATCCGATCTACTACCATCCAAATTGAGTCATGCTACAAGCGAGTCCGAGGTAGATCTGTAATGAAGTCCATATTTAATTCTTCCCACTTCCAAGTGGGTATACTAATATCTTGAGTCATGTCGCCAGGTCTCTGGTGTTCTACCTTGACTTGCTGGAAGTTCGGACACTATGCTACAAATTCGACGATATCCCTTTTCATGTCGTTCCACCAGTAAATTTCCCTCAAATTGCGGTACATTTTAGTAGCACCAGGGTCAATAGAGTACCTAGAACTATGTTCCTCAGCCAATATCTGCTATCTCAACTCACCAACATCTGGCACAGACAATCTTCTCTGGTAACGAAGCACACCATCTCCCCTTGGGAGAAAACCTCAATCTCCTTTCTAAGAACTGATTCTTTAAGTTTAAGTAGAACTGGATCTTCATCTTGTCTGGATTTAACTTCAACTACCAAGGATGAATCTGACCCGCTTTGCACTACTACCCCACCTTCGGCCGTGTCTATCAGCTGCACCCTTAACCGGGCTAGTCGGTGAACATCCCTTGCTATCTCATTTTTACCTTCTTCTACATGGTCACACTGCCCATCGACACTCTGCTTAGGGAATCAGCCACTACGTTGGCTTTGCTCGGGTGATACAACACACTCATGTCATAATCCTTTAGTAGTTCCAACTACTGTCTCTGGCACAGGTTTAAGTCCTTCTGGCTGAACACATACTGAAGGCTCTTGTGATCTGTGAACACATCCACGTGAGCCCCGTAAAAGTAGTGTCTCCATATTTTTAACGTGAATACAACCGCTGCCAACTCCACGTCATGAGTTGGATAATTCTTCTCATGAACTTTAAGCAGTCTGGAGGCATAGGCTATCACTTTGCCTCACTGCATCAAAAGGCAACCAAGTCAAACTCTAGAGGCGTCACAATATACAACAAACCCATCTGTTCCTTCTGGCAAGGTCAAAACTGGAGCGGTAGCGAGTCGAGTCTTCAATTTCTGGAAACTCTTCTCACACTCATGCGACCACTAAAATTTCACCTTCTTCTGGGTTAACTTGGTCAAAGGGGATGCTATGGAGGAGAAACCTTCTATAAATCGTTGGTAATAGCCTGCTAAATCTAGGAAACTCCTAATTTCGGTAGGAGAGGTAGGTCTAGGACAATCCTTCACTGATGCTATTTTATGGAGATCTACTTGTAACCCCTTACCTGAGACCATATGACTCAAGAAAGTCACAGACTTCAACCAGAAATCACACTTGTTGAACTTGGCGAATAACTGGCGATTTTTAAGGGTATGCAATGCTATCCTTAGGTGATGGGCATGCTCTTCTTCATTTCTGGGGTACACTAGAATGTCATCGATAAATACAATGATGAACATATCTAGGTACGGCCTAAAAACCCTGTTCATCAAATCCATGAAGGTTGATGGGGCGTTCGTTAACCCAAAGGACATCACCATAAACTCGTAGTGACCATACCGAGTTCTGAATGTTGTTTTCGGTATGTCACACTCCCTAACCCTTAGCTGATGGAACCTTGACCTAAGATTGATCTTGGAGAAATAGCTGGCTCCCTGAAGTTGGTCAAACAAATCGTCAATTTTGGGTAGAGGGTACTTTTTCTTAACTGTTACCTTGTTTAGCTGATGATAATCTATGCACATTCTGAGGGTACCATCCTTTTTATGCACGAATGGCACTGGAGCACCCCAGGGAGAGATGCTGGGTCTGATAAAACCCTTATCAAGAAGGTCCTTTAACTGCTCCTTCAGCTCCTTAATCTTATCTAGAGCCATTCTGTAAGGAAGGATGCAGATGGGCTAAGTTTCTGGGAGGAGATCTATTCTGAAGTCTATTTCCCATTCAAGGGGAACTCCGGGAAGATCTTCAGGGAATACATCTGGGAACTCGCTGACAACTGGAACTGACTGAATGGATGGGGTTTCAGAGTTGGAATATTTGACCCGAACTAGATGATATAAAAATCCTTTGGGAAGGAGTTTCTAGGTCTTAAGGACGGAAATAAACCTACCCTTAGGCGCTGAAATGCTGCCCGACCATTCTAACACTGGTTCATTCAAAAACTGAAACTTGACAACTCTAGTTCTGCAATCAACTGAGGCATAGCAGGAGTGTAACTAATCCATACCGAGAATAAGGTCGAAGTCGACCATGTCTAGCTGTATGAGATCAGTTGGAATGACTTTACTCAAGATTGAGACTGGGCAGTTTCTATAGATCCGACTGGCTCTAACTGACTCGCCAACTGGGGTGGAGACTGAGAAGGGTTCTGATAGTACCTCTAGACTGAATTGAACTAAACTGCTATATATGGAGTCACGAACAAAAGAGTAGCTCCTGGGTCTAAGAGGGCATATATGTCTAGATGGAAAATACGTAACATACCAGTAACTACGTCAGGGGAGCTCTCCTGATCCTGACGGGAAGATAGAGCATAGAAACGGTTCTGGTGCTGACTGCCATCTATACCTGATGAGTTGGCCTGCTGAGATGATCGGCCTGCCGGAGCTATTGAGGTAGTGGATTGCGATCTTCCCCGTCCTGCTAATGGACACTCTTTAATCTGATGCCCGAGTTGTCCACAATCGAAACAGCCTTCCCTTCCCTGTAGACACTCTCCAAGATGATTTTCGCCATATTTAGGGCAAACTGGATACCTGTTCCCTGTACTGTGGGCCTGAGACCGAGTGCCAGATGACCCACCCCTCTGATTCTAGTGGGACCGAAAGGTTGGGGCACTGGATGAGATAGGTGTTGGGGCCCTCTGCTGTTGTTGCTGCTATGGGCGGCTACCATTGCCAGATCTCTGGTGGCCAAAATCTGAATGGCCAATTCTTGCCTGCTCCTTCTTTCTCTCCATATCCTTCAGTTTTTCAGCCTCAATTTGTTGGGCATAAATAATCAGGCTAGAAAGGTCCATGTCCTTGATCAGCATCGCGGTCCTACACTCCTTGAAGACCATATTAGATAATCCGTTAACGAACTTCAGCATACGATCCCTTGGCTTAGCCACCATCTCTGGAGCATACTTTGATAATCTGGTAAACTCCAAAGCATACTCCTCCACTGTCCGATTGCCCTGTCGTAGGTTCATAAACTCTGTCATCTTAGCCTCCCTCAGCTTTAGGGGAAAAACCTATCCAGCAATACCGTGTGGAACTCCTCCCACTCCACCGGTCCTACATTCGCTGGCCGCCCCTCCTTCCACTGCTCGTACCGAACCTGGGCTACCCCTTTAAGCTGATAGGCAGCTAGGTCAGCACTCTCAAAGAAGCTGACACCCATAATATGGGTAATCTTTTTGACTTCATCTACAAACTCTTAGGGATCCTCCCCCACTTTAGATCCCTGGAATGATGGAGGGTTCATACGGGTGAAATCCCACACCCTTGTCGCTACTACAGACATGTTCGTGTTCACCGATACCACCTGTTGATTCACCTGGTTGGTCACGGTTTGGGTCAATAACTGAATGGCAGCTCTAAATTCAGCGGTAAAAACTGAATCATCTTGAGAAGCTATCGGGGTTGGTGGGGTAGGTCTATTGGCATTTCCGGCCCTCCTTCTGTTACCGCATCTGGGAGGCATAGTTCACTAAAATGAAGTAGAGCACGAATTAGAAGGATATTTTTTTGGGAATAGAACTTTAACGCACGATAAAGAATGTGAACAAACAGGAATTTTCCTAATAACATCTTGTAGCCTCTTTTTCATAAGTGTGGCGCGCTTCACACTCATGAAAAGGACTCTACTCGATGCGGCTTTCAGACACTCCAAGGATACTCTAAACCTAGTACTCTGATACTAAGTTTGTCATGCCCCGATCCTACACCCTGGACATAACACGATACTTGAAGCCACAAGTGACCCCAAGTCAACCCCTGGTCTATCATTCACTAGCATTCTGAGTAGTTATGCACAACGTAATTCAAAATAACATTGTAAAACATTTATGAAAGACAAGTCTAAAAACATAAAATTCAAAATGTTCGAACAATACTGATAAGTCTAAGAATCATATATGTCTGAAAGTCATGTATTTGAGGAGTTGCTGGGACAAGCCCCCAACTAACTCTAAGTCTAACTGGAATTAATAAATTAATGAAAGAAATAAATAGTGCCCTCGGATGATGAGGACTCACACTTCAACTGCTGAGATGGAGACTCTGAACTACGGCGACTATCTGTGTTGAGTCTGAGATCCTGCAGCTATATCATGAAATGATGCAGCATAAAAGTATGCGTCAGTACTTTGAATGTACTGAGCATGTGAGAGAATCATAACACGAGATAAGTAATTCTAATACTGAATTTAGAAAAAAACATGCAAGAACCAACTAAAGCTGCTAAACTGAATAACTAATGTAACTAGGATGGTCTAAAAGACCTTGTTTGATGGTCATACATGTTATAAGTCTGATTCTAATCTAAACTAAGCTAAACTGAGCTAAACTGGACTGAACTGAATTGAACTGGATTGGACTGACTAGTGGGAGAGTCTGTAATCGACATATAACCACGTGAGCTAGACGTGGAGTCCGATGTATACACCCCACCGGTAGGACCCAATATACCTTGCCAGGGTATAAAGGCATGAACTGGTGATCACAAAAATCTGGGGCCAAATAGGCCAATAATCTATAACTAAAATCTTACGCTAGCAACGTAGTTCTGCGAACCTGGGTGTGTTTGAACCCCGGTCCGCTCAGTGCAAAGTCCTACTCATACTGGAAATCCTACATTGAAATACTAGGCTAATAGCTCGAAATTGGGGTCCATGACTAGTCAGGGAAATATAGCTGAAAGTACCCTGAGAGTCTTATCGGATCAGATGCTAAAACTGGATTCTAGACTGGTCAGAGTTGCTTATCTGGAAGCGTCGTAATCGTCTAGGAACAAACTATAACTGAACTGGGGCCCTGGAGCTGGTCAGAGCTATAAGTATAAAATTTCATGACCGCCTAACGGACCAATAATATGAGTTCTGAGTCTGATTCTGATAACTAAGAGGCACTACTGACACCTTGGAGAAAATCTAAAGTCAAACTGATCGATTGGCAATTTCTGTATAGCTTTGAAGTAACTTTACATTCTAACTAAACTGAACTATTGAGCAGCTAATAGAGAATTCGACTCATTTCAACAACACTAGAATTTATAATGTGGCAACCACTCAAGAATTTAAGACAAGTATCATCTAAAAAGGACAGAATCTTTCTCATAAATAGGATATTTTCTCATCGCATTAGTAATAAATTTTTCAAGGAAATTCAGCCCAAAACATACTTCATTCAACAAACAAAAATTTATAAACAATGATCATTGCTAGAATCTTAGGGCTTGAATTCATTATTTCAAGATTCTAGGTGATTTAAGTAAAATGAATGGGAAATCATATCAACAGCAGCAAGTACATCATATCTATGTGAAATTAACAAATAATAAAATGCAATTTCTTATATTCGAAAACTCAGGGCTAAAGATTGATAGAAAACTAGTGGAGGGTTTTGGTGGATACAAGGGAAGAACAATTTCCTTGTTGAATTCCTACATACCTGACGAAACCAAGAGAAATAGCTTGAGAATTCAAGAAAAACAATATGCCCTAGTTGATGCTCTGAACTGCTCTAAACGAACTCTACATTCTGTTTTCTTGGAAGTTTGAGTGGGGAATGAGGAAAAGGACCCATTACCCCCACTAAAACGTCTGCAACTGATGCTAAAACAACGTAGTTTAAAGCTTGGGAGGCTAGGAAATTACTAAATAGCCCTTGAAAATTCACTGGGAAAAACTATCAGGTGTCCTAACGGGTGACCTAATGAGTCGTGGTGTCTGACAATGACTCGTGGTCATGCCTGTCGGGTACACTGCCTGGAATCTCCAGTGGGTGACCACGAGTGACTTAACGAGTCGTGGTCACTAGCCATGACTTGTGGTATAAATCGTCGACGATACTGTCTCACCCTATGGAAAATTAATACAAGGCTGGTAACAGGTCATGCAACGAGTCGTTCCCACTGACGACGACTTGTGGTGACCACCCGTCAAGTGCACTACCAACTTCTCAAGTTTTTGGATTCTGGCCTGATAACGAGTGACCCAACGAGTCATCTGACCTGAAAATGACTCTTGAGGTCATCCATTGGGAACACTGCTGACACTCTCTTTCTCCTTCCCACGACCGACCTAAAGAGTCGTTTGGTCTCACGATGACTCGTCAGGTGGGTCGTCCTAAGAGAATTCTGCAGCTTTTCCAAATTTTTTGATTTAGGTCCTGGATATTGATTTTGAATTTTCGGGGAATTACATAAGAGAAAAGTTTATTGCACATGACTTGATCAAATATACATAATCATAAACATGCGTAAATCATGAGGTACAATGGGAGATTCTCATAACCGACATACTCCATGTGAACACACATGGAGCCCGATCTATAACCCTAGTAGGGAGTGCGTTCGTACCTTTCCAAGGGTATAACCATGTAAGGCGTGATATCACCATGAAAAGGGGTCATTTGGGACAGGGGACAGTCACAAGGGAGGTTCCATCATGTCCTACGGTGGCATGTAGTTATGAGATCCGGGGCAGAACTTAGGCCCCGAACCTACTCAATGTTAAATACTACTTTCAAAATATATATAGTTCTCATAGTATAATATGCATGAGATTTATGGGCTAGTTAAATTATGATAATTATAAGCATGAATTTAAATATGAGAACTAGCCATGAGGGTATGGCCCGTGAATCAACCAAAAACATAATTAGTAAATCACGGGATTCAAGCATACTTGTAGATCATATATATACTTTGCAAATCATCAATTCATAATGGGTATTTGTATAAATCCATATTTCAAAAATCATAAATCATGATGGGTTTATGAATATCAACAATTGAAGTAAGGATCATAACTCGATTCATTATAGAACATGCATAATTAGGCATAATTTAGTAGAAATCAAAATATATAATTTTATAATCAAAATAGTTGTAAAATCTTATCAGAATTCAGGAAATATGATGTAAATCACGAAAGATAATAACTGATTAATAGATTATTAGAATTCAACAAGATTTAAGTTAAAATCCCATAGTATTTTTTATCAAATTTCATAAACTAGGAGAGATTGGGCATAGGTATGAACGAAAACACCCATTCATAACCCTACATACCTAGAAAGAATCAAATTTCAACACTCCTTGAAAGCCCAAGTGAAATTGATGAAGATGACCTTGAAAACTAGCTTGATCACCTATAAATTTTCCTAACTTTTGCATGCATGATAATGAATATGTTAAGAGGGCTTAACCTATATTAATACACTCAGAAAATAAGTTAAAATAATGTAGTTTAGGACCTTAGAGCGTAGGAATGATGAAAATACCCTTAATGAAAAACCCTGAAAAATTTGCGCTGGGTGAACTAACGGGCGTACCAACGAGTCGTTGGAGGATACTACGGCTTATGGTATTTGTCTTTCATCTGCACTACCAAATCCCTGATCTCATATTCAACCCACAACTCTACAGGACGATTCGTCCTTTCAACCAACAGGTCGTTGATTCGATCTTTGTTTTCCCCCTTCAGATTCTGCACTGGCCCTTCCAACGAGCCTCACCATGACTCGTTACTTCATGCAATGAGTCGTGGTTGCCTTTCTCTAGGTCCACTAGAAATTTTACATATCCCCTACAATGACTCGTGACCACGACTCGTTACCTCTCACGACGGGTCGTGGAATGATCCATTACATCCCCTCATGTTGAAGTCCAGTACCCACCACGATTACAAACAATGACTCATTGTTTCGAACAACGAGTCGTTACATCACTCGTTGTTTCCATTGACCCCAGACCAACACTTCCTACGACTGCTTCCGACAGGTCGTTGGTTGGACCAACGATCCGTTGGGTCGTCAGTCCGGCAATATTTTTTCCAGTTTTCAGCCAACTTCTATTTTTGATCTCGGGTCTAATCTTAGGCACTCTCGGGGTATTACGACATTCATATATTTAGCTTTTATTTACCTCACATGTTAGTAATTTTAATTAT
>JACEIK010002390.1:26550-39038 GCA_018107945.1 Datura stramonium
CGACGCGCCGACTTGGCGCTTGTCCGATCTTTTCCCGGGCCTTTTTCTAGAATGTATGGCTTTCAAATACTCTTAACCAACACGCGAATAGGCCATCTATGTGCCAGGAATTTACGGGGTGTAACATCGATCACCCGAGTTGAGTCCAATTGGTATCCCGACAGGTCTAATTGGTATCTTCCTACGAGTGATTGAGAAGCCACAATAAGACTAGTGGGTGCGACTGACTTGAGTTGACCAGAGATACAAAGGAATTCTTGTTATAATATCGTTCTACTTAGTGAGTTTCGCTGAAGAAAAGTTTATCTCGCTGCAGTAGAATCGCTATAGTGGAAGAGGTACCACTGTCAAGAATTCGTTGTCGCGGTAAGACAACCATTGCAATGAACATGGCCAGGCAGAATAATAGGTTTCAAAATTTTAGTACTCCCTGTTACAAACATCATATAACAAATAGAACCTAGTGAAAACGGATGAGTAATGTGGATATAGGTAAACTAATACAATATTATGAAAAAGAAAGGCCAACGTCATAAAAACATGGGGCCAATACAGCCAATGTCTGAGGATGCCAAACGGGCATCCGTATATTAGCATAAAACTAGTATTATCATTCAGCTACAAAAACTAAATCAGAAAAAAGAGATAAAACTATCTTACAAGATCAAAAGGGGGGCTAACCAAAAGCAGTTATAACAACCAAACACGGGGGAGGGGGAACACTGGGGCCTATCTAGATGGAGGCCTCATCATTACCGCTGCTTTATGTGTTGTAAATTTACAGCACTTTCGACGCTTAAAAATGAGAAAATAGCCTGGACATAGGTATGTTTATATGGATATGAGGTGCTTTTACTTTGATTTAAGGAAAAATAGGTGTTGAAGCAAAAATGTATAGAAGATGCATAAAAGTGCAATAAATCAGCCAAGTAGAAATCTCAGTACGAGTCGTACCTTGATTGTACGAACCGTATTGAGACTCGAGGAAAAACATAGAAGGATGGAATAAAGTGAAGGAAACATAAAATTCACGGTACGAGCTGTACCAAGATGGTACGAGTCGTAACTGGAGTGGTGAAAATCTTTAGAGAAATTTACACAAGGCAGTCTCTTGGTACGGGTGGAACCCACGGATTGTAACAACCACTTACGATCCATACCATGAGAGGTGGGGAGATTTAGTGATTCTTAAAGACTTGGTAGAACTCCAGATGTAGCAAGCAAGTACGAGTAGTAGGAAGAAAGTATAAGGCATACCACAATACTCGTAGAAAACTTCAGAAGATGTCAAAGTTCTCAGGGTTAAGCCATGGATGGATTGTATGACTTGTAGGACTATGGTACAAGTTGTACCAGCTGCCAATAGTTAGTCAAATTTGTAGTAGCCAAGGGATGTACAAGAGGCAGGTACGACTCGTACAATCCTGTTACGGATCGCAGGATCAGTCGTGAGTCGAGCCGGCGCTAGATATGGAAAATTTCCTATTAGCTTAGGAAAATATTTCTGATGTCTATATAAATACCTTTTATGATTTATTTTAGTTAGAAAATAGCTAGAGAGAAAAGAGACGGGTGAAAAGTATTATTTTGTGAATTTTTATCAAGTTTTAGAAAGCAATTCTGAGGATCAATACTCGATTTTATCAATTATTCTTGAGAATGTTCATTGATATTCAAAGAAGGTTTTCTTACAATTATTGTTGTAAATATTTAATTATGTGTTTTTGATGTTGCCCAAATTATACCTCGTAATGAGATATAAAGTGGTCGATGTCTAATATAGAACCCAACTAAGATTAGGGTCAATCCCACAGGGAATATGGAAGGATATAGAAGAACTCTAGTACTTAAGCTTTTAAGTCAATTATCTCCTAAGAGGGGGGGGGGGGAATTTCTAAAAGTAACAAATAATGTCATTGATAGAAAGTGAAGGTTGATTCCAAATTAATGCGACTAACTGGGGTAAGTGTTCCCCATGATTTCATAACCACTAGGCATTTTATACTAGTGACCAATTTCGATGCTTAGCAAGCAATATCGGTAAAGTAAATTCACCTAAATGGTTGGTCTCCTATTTAGATGATTATCATCACACAACTTGGTCCATGCACGGATGTATACTTGACTAATTTTTACCCTTGATATCGGATTAGGTATTCCCGGACAAGATCAAGCTATTATATGAGGGTTGATAGCTTCAAATCTTCGTTGCTAGACCCTTTTCCCATTCATTACTCCCTTAATCCGGTGAATAAGAATAAGACAATTTTCAATGTTTGCAACCGTTAAAGAGAAATTAAAACGAAAGGAAAAACAATATATGCATAAATCCCGTGAAGAATCACTAAGTATTTTTACCTATGTGTGTTAATTCATCATGGTTCACACAACCCTAGTTGTGGAGGTTTTTTCCTCTCATAATTATAAGTAAATTCATAGCATTCATAGACAAAAGCATTAATTAATATTAAACAACGATGATAGGAAAGAAAATTCTCTTGATTATTGAAAAAACAAGGAAGAACGATTCAACAACAATTGTCTCAATGTATTTTGTGAAATAAAACTCCTCTAAAACTTGTCTTAAAATTTGGCTTCCCAACCCTTTTTTTTACATAAAATAAAGGGTATTTATACTAGTTGATTTATGCTTTTCTTCTTCCTTGACAAATTTGATTTAGGATTTGAATTTCTTTCCTAGTTGAAGTAGGAGAGCAATTTTGGCAGTGTGAAACCTCTTGCCGCGTCACACCTTTCATTGCGGCAAGATAGTGTCGCGTCGCTATTGTCATCGCGCATGGGGCAGGGCTGTGTCATGTCTGCCAGTGTGCCACTGCTGCTGCCGCATCGCGCCTTGCGCCATTGTTGTTGCTGCTTCGCGCGGCTTGTAGNTTTATTGTTTTAGATTTTCAGGTTGATCTGCTGCTGCCGCATCGCGCCTTGCGCCATTGTTGTTGCTGCTTCGCGCGGCTTGTAGAGCCAATGTGCTGCCGTGTCGCGCGACTAGTCGCGTGGGCAGGCAGTGCACTGCTCTAGTTCTTTCTCCATTTATTTTAACTTCTTCACATGTGTTCCAAAAGTCTCAAATACGGTCAAATTCATAATTTTTAGCCCTGAAAGCATCTAATCATGTGTGTTAACCATTTTCACAAATATATAACATAAACACATGCAAACACACATAATTTATTCTCATAACATAGTAAAGTACGGGAAAAATATGTCTATGAAGTGCGTGAGTACTCCCTTCATCAACACCCCACACTTAAACTATTGTTTATCCTCGAACAATCTACTACTTCCCTTCTAACAATTAAGCACAAGATTCCTCCTACAAATAGGTCTAACTGCACTTAGGATCATGAGACAACTGACTGAAGCTCAAACAATTCACTCGCATGCATATAGGATCAACATTAAAATATCAAAGTTCGAAATCACTTAACTTTTGAAAACTAACTCATCAAGACATAATTTGGGCCAACACGAATTATATGTAATTTAGCAATCAAGATTTACCAAAGTATTGCCATTGTGCCTCTCATAATTTGGAGAGATTCCCTTTCACACAAGATATAAGTCAATATAAACTTAAGCATAAATATAACAATTTTCGCTCATTCTCCCAAAGAACTCAACATACATGCAAATGACGACCCATAGGCTTGCCTATAGTGTAATACTCTGCTAATATAGAATTATGAATCTAAGATCAATTAGGACTTTAAATTTGGTTGTAATGTAAGCTAAGGGACGGGTAGGAATTATTTCACCAAGATAGTGACTAATCTCCCTAAGCACTTTAACATTTCACAACACTTTAATTTTTTAGTACTTTCCTCAATTTCCAAAATTTTCTCCTTATACCTCCTTTTATATTTCAATTTTTAACTTAGGTGACTAGTGGGAACTTTTTTTTTTCAATATTGAGCTTAATTCACATTTTTTTTCAAAGATCTTCTTTTTATTTTCCCACTAAAATCACCCTCCTTATTTAGCAATTTTCACCCTTTTATTTTCTTCTAATTTTCACACTTTTTAGCTTTTCCCTTCACTTTTCCACCTAAGCTCCTTTCATGCAAGATTTTTCATTAAAGTGCTCTAGGAGTCATTTGGATCAAATACAAGTCTATAGAACAAAAAGGGATTAAGCTTATAATATGGCTATCAAAAGAATAGGCTAAAGCTCTAACATAGCTAACTAGGATAATTACAATCAAGGTAGGTAAAATAGGATAAAAATAAGGCTATCAAAGAAATTCCTATATCACTTCCTAAATTTATCATTCTTATTTCGTTTTGCAAACACACCGAGAAAGTTCTAGGCATCAATTTGCAAGCATGGAGTATATAAAAAATTCCTCACACATTAACACAAAATGGTTTAACAATGGAAATCAAAATCACATAAACACATATATTCATATTGCATGCATAACATAACTAAACCTATTTTGTTTTCAAGCACATGAGTCAAGTTTCAAAAGACTAAGTCTTTCTACCTTTTTCATGCATTTTTAAGTGAATTTAATAAATTCTCAATGATACCTAAAGTGAAGCACATAGGCATTCATAGGATCCAAGTTCTTGTTCTTCCTAATGACTAATTTACCCTTAAGACGGTCATCATCCATCCATCACCGGGAAAAGTCATGACTCAATGACTAACAATAAAAAAATTTAAAATCTAGACTCTCTAATCGGTTCTAAGGGACTATCCATTGGAAAAGTACCAAAAATAGAAATCGGAGGAACCCGAAATAAAATAAAACTAGAAAAAAATACTACAAACCGGCAAGCATGCAAGATAAGTCATAAATCCCAAAAAACTAGGCCTACCATGTGCAAATTTAGCAATTAAGGCATGCATGGTAATATGAAGTTCACTTCTCCCATCCCACACTTAATTAGTAACACTATCCCCAATGCTAAAATAATAAAGTATAAAGTAAAAAAGAGTGAAAGAAGAACTCCGCGGGCCTCTACTCCTCGTCGTCTGTGGGGGCAAGAGCAGCTTCCCCATCTCAGAATCGTCCTCCTCATCATCACTAAACTCTATGTCCGATTCTACTCTCTCCATATCATCTTCCGTGGCCACATCATCATCAAGAGGCTCCTCATATCCAGGCCCAACTCTGCAAAGGGCTCGCAAGTGCTCACTCAGAGGGTAGTCTATGTTAAGCTGCTGCAGCTGCTCCTCAGTCACACCATTCATCCTCAGCTGGAGAATTTGCATACTGTACAAATGGCTCAACATGTTGCAATTCACGCATTGCGCTTATTGACAGTAAGGAGTAGACCATTTATACCCTCGGGTTCCTTTGTTTTTGTCACATCAACCCCCCTAGGATTATAAGCAGGTCTATAGTCCGCTTCCTCCTCCTCAATGTCGTGCCCCCGTATAAATTGGGTCAAGAGACCCCCAAATCCGAAGTTTTGATCCTTCTTTATCCTTGCTCTTTCCAACACATTTTTAATGAGAAGCCTCATATTAATTGGCATTCTAGTCATTAGCGCATATACAAGACTCACTCTTTATCTAATCACATGGGTTACATGTTTTTCGGACACTAAACAAGCACATACTATTTTAAACCAAATTCGTGCCTCTCTACTTAAGTGAACATATGGAAGCGAAACATGATACCTAAATTGTTGGTGATGAGTCCATTACAACAAAGTTAGGGCCACACAGAGTATATCTAATATTTCTATATGGAGGTTTCTTTACCATGTCAACAAAGGGTTGTGGGTCAACATTAGGTGTCCCAAGTAATCTATTCAAAGTCATAGGTGCAAACACAAAAATTTGACACCTAACTTTAACTTGGTTCGACCTTTCCTTGGGCATCCAATTTGCAAGCAATTCCCTCACCATATTCAAATTACAATCACCCGGCGCATCAAACACAAAATCAAGACTAAGGGTGAGTATTCTATCTACCATAAGAGGAAAAACTAGTGACAAGCATTTCTATCAATAAACATATCATGTGAGTATTTAGATTCCTTATGTTTATTGAACCAATTTTTATCTTCTTTCTCCGTGACCCAATGGAGACCAAATCACCTCAATAGTGTCATCCTCACATCTTCATGCTCCTTTTCACTAGGTCTCCTTGCTCTTTTGACCCATGGGTTGAAGAAACCACTCCTTTCCCTTTTTTTTATTTTTGGTACCATTTGTGGAAGTTTCACAAGAAAAATGATATACTTTGTGTTTTGGGTGAAAAAATTTGGAAGATTTTGAGGAATAGATGAAGTTTTGAGAGAGTTTGCTTGGGAATTTTGAGGGGTGCAGTGCGGCTCTTGTGAAAGTGAATTGAAATTTTTAGGTGTAGGCCATTTAAAGTACTCCTTTCGGCTGGAAATTCCATTTTTCCCTTAAATTTTTTCGCCTGGAGAACCTGCCCCGCGTTGCCACGCTCAAAGCGCTGGAAGTGCCCCACGTCGCACGCTTGAATGCACCAACCACTGTGCGCGTCGCACCTGCTGCTGCGCTATGTAGCGTGTGCGTCGTGCCAGACTGTGTGGCACATGTGCCTGTGCTTCGTTCCAGGCCTTGTGCTGCTTGGCTTGGGCGATGCCCGGTGCGCATGTTTCACTATTTTGCTCCCTGTTTTCATTGTTTAAGCTCTACTTCTGTTGAAAATCATGATCTATCACTTGCACTCTTGAAAAAATACATAAAATCTAAATAAATCAAAAATTATCTTGGATTGCCTCCCAAATAGTGTCTGATTTAATGTCGCGGCATGACACAGGTATCTTAATTACTCGACTTTATCAAGATACATGTTGAGATCGTGGTCACATCTTGGCCTCTTGTTCTACCACACTGCCCTGTGATACATTAGAAAATAAAAGAAAAATGAAAAATAGGAAATAGAGACTAAAATTTAAACAGGCAGTTAATCTAATCCTAAACCATATTCCCCTGCAACGGTGCCAAAATTTAATATTGTCCAAATTACTCCTCGTAATGAGATATAAAGCGGTTGATGTCAAATATAGAACCCAATAAAGGTTGGGGTCGATCTCACAGGGAATATGGGAGGATATAGAAGAATGCTAGTACTTAATCTTTTAAGTAAATTATCTCCTAAGAAGGGGGGGGGGTTATAAAAGTAACAAACAATGTCGTTGAGAGAAAGTGAAGGTTGATTCCAAATTAATGCAACTAACTAGGGTAAGTATTCCCCATGACTTCACAACCACTAAGCATTTTATAATAGTGATATATTCTGGTGCTTAACATACAATATCGATAAGTTAAGTTCACCTAAATGGTTGATTCCATATTTAGATGATTATCACCACGCAACTTGGTCCGTATGCGGATGTATACATGACTAACCTTTACCCTTGATATCGAATTAGCTATTCCCCGATAAGGTCAAGCTATTATATGAGGGTTGATAACTTCAAATCTTCGTTGTTAGACCCTTTTCCCATTCATTACTCCCTTGATCCAGTGAACAAGAATAATGAAATTTCCAATATTTTCAACCATTAAAAGCAATTAAAATGAAGGTAAAACAATACATCCATAAACCCTATTCAAGAATCACTAAGTATTTTTTTACCTATGTGTATTAATTTATCATGGTTTCCACAACCCTAGTTGTGGAGGTTTTAGCCTCTCATAATTATAAGTAAATTCATAGCATTCATAGACAAAAAACATAAATTAATACTTAGAACGATGATAGGAAAGAAAACTCTTTTGGTTATTGCAAAAATAAGGAAGAAAGATTCAACAACAATTGTTTCAATGTATTTTGTGAAATAAAACTCCTCTAAAACTTGTCTCAAAACTTGGCTTCCCAACCTTTTTTCTACATAAAATAAAAGGGTATTTATACTAGTAGATTTATGCTTTTCTTCTTCCTTGATGAATTTGATTTAGGATTTGAAGTTCTTTTTCCTAGTTGAAGTAGGAGATCAATTTTGGCCGTGTGAAACTTCTTGCCGCATCACACCTTTCATTGTGGCAACATAGTGTCGTGTCTCCATTGTCATCGCTCATGGGACAGGGCTGCATTGCGCCTGGAAGTGTTCCATTGCTGCTGTCGCATCGTGCCTGGCCTTGCGCTATTGTTGCTGCTGCTTCATGCGGCTTGTAGCGCTAATGTGCTGCCACGTCCCGCAGCTGGTCACGTGGGCAGGCAGTGCACTGCTGTAGTTCTTGCTCCATTTATTTCATATTCTTCACATGTGTTCCAAAAGCCTCAAATACATTCAAAACCATCATTTTTATCCCTGAAAGCATCTAATCATGTGTGTTAGCCATTTTCACAAATATATAACATAAACACATGCAAACACACATAATTTATTCTCAGAACATAGTAAAGTACGGGTAAAATATATCTATGAAGTGCGTGAGTACGCCCTTCATCAGTTTGTCTATGAATGCTAAATATAATCTTTACAATCATGAGAGGCTATAACCTCCACAACTAGGGTTGTGGGAACCATGGTAGATTAACAATATAGGGTTACACAGAAGTGATTCAAAATCAATCTATGGGGAACATTTACCCTAGTTATTTGAAAATCTTGATAACAATCACAATTACAATCTTATTTTAATATTGTTTTTCTTTGAATCCCCCAATTTGTAGATAACTTGCCAACAAGTTTAAGTACCGGCATTAGTCTAGATCTTACCTTATTCCCTGTCAGTTCGACCCCAACCTCTTTGTTGGATTCTTTATTGACAACAACCCCTACATACTTTGCCAGGAAGTGTGAGTTTGAGCGTTGTCAAAAAGTGGCCCCGTTGTCGAAAAATATGGCTAAGATTAGATTAATTGCTTGCATTTAACTTTTGATTGTTATTTCCTGAATTACACTTTCTTTTTATTTTTGGATATCCACAAGTTATCGCTTGGTGAATACCAAGTAATCATCAGAGTGAAAACTCCCTGATTCTTTTGCATCTCAAAGCCAAAAGAACACTGCGAAGGATGGAGAACCAAGAGCAGAGAGATGCCCATATTGCTGAAGAAGTTATGCAAGCCGAGCTAGCTCAACAAGCTGCACTTTAGGATGCGGAGGATGCTCAAAATAAGGTTGTCAATGCTGGTCGTCATGGAAGGGGCAATAGAGGTCAACGATATGCCCCCAAATCTTCGATGAGGATGACCCAGACATTGATGAAGTCGGGTCAACTGGAGCTATTGTACCACCATTATTTCCTGCTGGGACAAAATTTGATATCACTAGCATTATGATCCAATTATTGAACATGAAGGGGGTGTTTAGTGGTCACACAACTGATGATGCCAACCTACACTTAATGAACTTTGTTGAAATATGCAGGGCGTACAGGTTGCCCGAAGTCAACCAGGGCACAAGAAGACTCTTCCCCTTCTCTCTGTCTGGGGAGGCCATTTTATGGTTATCGGAGTTGCCCAATGACTATTACCAACTACAAGGAGCTCAACCAAGCTTTTATAGAGAGATTCTTTCCACCCTCCAGGATGTTGCAGGTTAAGGATGAAATTTATAATTTCCGATAATTGAAGACTGAGACACTTCATGAAACCTAGTTGAGGTTCCAGAAGAAGTTGACCAAGTGCCGGAACCACAAAATTCTTGATGATAATTGTTGGAAATTTTTTTTGATCATTGAAAAATAGTACTAAAGCTGTAGCAGACATAGTGGCAGGAGGAGCACCGAGGAGCCACACCTGGGAGAAGGTTGCCACTATTCTAGACAAAGTGACGAAAACAAACAGAGCATGACACACCCGGAAAGCAGAAGTGGCGGCTGGTACATATGTTGTTGGTATGACTGTAGACCAATGAAGGAAGGAGGAAGAACATGAACAGGAATTGGCTCATATGAGCACATCATTAGACTTGCTCACGAAACATATCATAGGCACTGGAGCCAAAAAGTTAATGCAGTGGGGACACAAGGATAGGAGCCAGGGCTTGAGCACTCAGATTCCAAGGAGAAGGAAAACTTCTTGGACAACCAGGTGGTGAGTTTCCGAGCCAAACGCCCAAGGGTATGGAAAAGACACTTGGCTCCAAGGTTCTTGAAACCAAGGTGAACCAATACAAAGACAATCACAACTAAAATGGGTATAGAGATAGAAGATGAGGTTGTGAGCGCGAGGGAGAATGGAGAAGGAATGACGGTTACCAAAATGACCGAGCAGGATTATACGTACCTCCGAATGGACATGCAGGGGAGGCTGGATAGTCAAAGTTGAAGAGCATGATGGTGGAAATGCTAAAGAAGGTTAGATCCACAGATGATCAGTTGAAAGACATCCATGGAGATCTATCGAGCATGGATCAGAGAGTTGAGTCACATGTTATGACTATCAAGAAGATTGAACAACAACTAAGGAAACTGTAAGCATCCATGAACCTTAAGAAAAAAGGTACACTACTTAGAATCACAGTCAAAAACCCAAAGAATGATGGCCACTGTATGGATGTGATAACTAGAAGTGGAAAGACCATGGTTGATCCCCCTCTGCTGGTTGTAGTTGAGCTTCAAAGGAAGAAAGAAAGCATAATCGATGATAAGGATGAGGTTGCTAAGAATGAGCATGATGAGAATGCTGAGCTGACAGAGGCTCCAGTTGTTGAAAATGGGCCTGAGGCTGAACAAGGAGAGAAGCAAGGAGCCACATAGATTTACAAAGTTATTTCATGACCAGCACCACCGTTCCCTCAAAGAAAGAAGAAGAAGACATAGAATGGTAAGTTTCAGAAATTTCTATCAATGCTAAAATAATTACATGTAAACATACCATTGGTCGAGGCACCGTAATAGATGCCGGGATACAACAAGTTTATGAAGGACCTTATTACGAAGAAAAGGTCCGTGAGCTAAGAGTCCGTGGATAATGTGCATCATTGTAGCACTATAGCCTCACGGGTCCTTGCTCAGAAGAAGGAGGATCCAGGTTTCTTCATTATTCCATATACAATTGTTCATGTTGAGTTCACGAGGGTACTCTGCGACTTGGGAGCAAGCATCAATCTAATGTCGTTAGCTGTGTTTAAGCAGCTGGGCTTGGGAGCCCCCACACTGACTACTATGCGGCTGCTGTTGGCGGATCGAACTGTGAAGAAGCCTATAGGGATCCTATTTAATGTACTTGTTAAAGTAGACAGATTCATAATCCTAGCAAACTTTGTAATCCTTGATTTCGAGGTTGATTTTAAAGTCCCCATTATTTTGGGGCGACCATTCCTTGCCACTGGGAGGGCTTTGGAGGCTGGCCAGTTAAAATTAAGACTCAACAAAGAAGAGGTGACCTTCAATATTTGTCTGTTAATGAAGCAACCAAAGGAGTATAGAGTGGTCTCAGCAATCGAGGATGAGTTCGAGTTTCTTGACGAAGTCTTAGTAGTCAAGAGACTCGCATCATCCCGCGACGTTAAATCGGGCGCTTCTTAGGAGGCAACCCAAGTTTATTTGCTTATGTGTGTTCAGTGTGCAGGGGGGACAACAACAAGTGGTAAAATAATTTCTGAACAGACTGGCGGTACGGTTCTTAGTACGACTTGTAATAGGATTGTACGGACCGTAGTATGAGTCATGGTGAGAAGTAAAGATGTATCTAAGTGCATGAGTTAAGGGGATGGTTGATCCTACGACTCATAACATCATTTTAGGGGTTGTAGTACTCACTGTGGTTATGAACTATGCAAGGCATGGATCTCAAATTTAGAGACACCTGTTCGGGTGTTTGTTAACTACACGCAAGTGCACGTGATCGAACAAGTAGTAAAGTGGCTTAAGTAAAGCCAAGTATCAATCCCACAGGGACTGAGCTAAGGTACTAATTAACTTAAGTGTTAATGAACTATATCTTTACGAATGCAGACAACCAAATAAATAATATTTTGAGAGTTGAGTTTCCTAATTTATAAGATTCTAAGACAAAATTATAAAGTGAGTCTGAACTATAGTAATGANGGTAATAATCGAATCAAGCGTTAATGAACTCTAACTCTAAAAATGCAGACAACAGTTTAAAGAAGATTTTGGGAGTTTGTTTCCTAATTTATACTAACCTAAAACAAATTTACAAATTGAGTCTGAACTATAGTAATGAGCATGCTGAGGCTAAAACGAACATGCAGGGAAACAATTTATCGATACAAATCGGTTCATCTTTCCTTTGGTTGCTAGTCAAGAATTATTGCCTATGGATTAAAACTCTCGTATTTAACCCAATTTAAGAATCATGAACCCTTCACCTACATTTCTGTGATAAAAAGAAATTCATGTTCTAGCCATACAAAACCAATTCTTTAATTGACTAATACGACTTTCAGATATATTTCTATTCTGAAGGTAAATCAATTCTCAATTTTTCCAAACTAAGAAGAGATCATATCCTACCAATTAACAACTTTCCAATTTCTTTCTCTTTCGAGATGAAACTGGACTTTTTAGATATACATTAACATTGGCCACACATTAATGCAGTAAGAACAAGAATTGATAG
>JACEIK010002390.1:51165-107458 GCA_018107945.1 Datura stramonium
CCTGTAACCCACGTTCTTGCTCAACCAAGTCAGAATGTTTAAAATAAAACCTAAGTGTGCTATTTATACTATTTAGAATTTTTCCCGGAATAACAAGCAAGGTGGCACGGAGTGTATCGCGGAGCACTCCCTCCGTGCCACGGGGGTATCGCGGACCCTCTCAGGAATTTGACTCCTCAGAAATTTCACCTCAGTGTGCCACGGCTTGCATCGCGGAGCCTGACCAACGTGCCACGGTGCTATCGCGCACCTACACTGGAAATTGATGTCCCATGTAATTGTACTCAATGTGCCATGGCTTGCATCGCGTGGCATTGCCTCCATGTCATGGAGGTAACGCGAACCTGCACTGGAAATTGCCAAATTTGATTCACCCGAGGCAGAATGCCTCCACGATGGCAGCGTGACACGGCTCCATCACGGAGCCCTTATTTTTGCTTCTCTTCCTTGACCTTTTCCACTCCTTGTTTCTAAGTCCATTCCCGATTTTTACCAACATGTATCTTAGCTTCCCAAAATTCCATTTTACCTGCAAAACAACACTAATCATGNCGGCAGAGGTGCTCCTAGTTAGCAGATGGTATAAATTCACATTTTAACTACAAATCACATGAGAATGCACACATAACGATAGATAAACAAGTCGAAATGAAGCATTTGTGTATCACTTGGGCATGCAATTCTGCCCAAGATTAACACCTACAAGTCATAGTACGGGTCATACCCTCATTGTACGAGTTGTAGGATGTACTCATAGGTCCACAGGTAATTTTTCTCATCCTCTCTGTTATGATTCCTAAGGATGAGTCTTAGGCCCTTCCTACGACTCGTGGTACGAGTTGTGATGGGTCAAAAAGCTTAAAATTAATTGACTTGGCCTAGATTTTTCAAATTTGCCCTAAAACCTATTTAAACTTCAAACATACCAGACCCTTCTTCCATGCACTCAAAATCAAACTCACGAAAGAACTCACGACTCCTTCACATCTGTAACTCAAAATCACGATAAATTGAGCAAGCTTTTTACTCAAATAACACTGTTAAATTCGAATTCCAACCCTAGGTCCCGATTTCCAATCGAAGTAAGAAGCATTGCGCATCATTAAAGTAAGTGATACGCTTTGAATTTGGTAAAAAAGGCCGATTGTTCCTAAACTTGCTTATTCCCTGAGAGTACTCTAAATGCTTGAAAAATTAAATAGGACAATGAACAGTAATGTGAACAAGTAAATGTGTGACTGGGTAGGGATTGAACATGCTAGAAATTGCACATGAACGGCTGAAAATTGAGTTATGGGTTGTGAGTAAAAAAAGGAGGAATACGTAACTGTTAAAACATGATGAATACATGCCTGGACTTGGGGAATTCTGAGTACCCAATACAAAATCAAATTCACTTGCAAACTAAATCGAAAATAAGATAGGGGTAGGCTTTAGAAGCCTTCCTACTACACGTGTTTTCACACTGCAACTCATGGGATGGCTCGTTGGGATTGTCCCAAGCCAAACTTGTAAAAACATGAGGTATGAAACCTATTATAGCTCGTAGTATCTTTCTATTAGTCGTACCTAGCAATCGTACCAAGAGTCTAGAAAGGGTTAAGTCCAAAAGTGATACTACGAGCCTTCCTACAACTCGTGGAATTGACTTACGGGTCGTACCATAAGTCGTGAAAAAATATAGAACATTTGTTTTCATGGGGCATCCTTATAAGACTCTTGGTACGGATAATACCTTCATGGTACAAGTCGTACCTTAGAGGCGTAACATTGATCTGAGACATTACGAGTCTTAATATGAATTGTACCACCAAGGTACGACTCATACTGTAGGTGATAAATTACACAAGACTTCTCTTCTTGCTTTCTTTTTCTCAAATTTGGAATTCTAACACTTTTTCTCCATAAGTACAATGACACAGAAAAGAAAAGCATCCAAAGCAACTGCTCGGAGGGAATTGATAGATGAAACCTCTGAATCCGAACAAGCAAGCAACACCCCTAGTGGTTTAGTGGAGGAATACTGGGTCGACACATCTGATACAAACGGGACACCGAACCACTAGGGAAAAAGCTAAAGACCAGGACATAACATCCACTACTACATCTGTTGGTGCTCCCCAGTCTAAGGACGGAGCTAGGAAAGAGCCCAAGAGTCCAAAAAAAGCTCTAACGAAGAAGAGGGGTCCGAGGAGGAGGTACCCAATGCCGAGCAGGAGCAGACTCTGCCAAGGGAGAATCGTACCATTTGGTGGAGAGTACCAGGAGCCTAGGAGATTTATGAACAGGGTATTGCTCTCACTGCCAAGAACAAATCTAGGTGGAGCATTCAAGAAGAGCCATGAACCCTCACTAATACACTGAATGAGGTGGACGAGATGAAGCGTGTCATGCCCCACCTTAGGAGGCATGACTGACACCTAATGCTACACTGGCACCTGGGCTGACCTGGTTGGGCAAATGTACCTCTAGTGCTTGCCAGCAACTTAAAAACAAGAAAACAAATTGCTATATCTCGGCTGTAAACACAACCTCGAGCCAACAAGGCTACATAGCAACCTGTAAAAGAAGATAGCTAATCCAACCAACATAATAATAAATGGATCCTATGCATGCCGACAACACCGCCATATTGTCTAGTCATAACTACAAGAAGAGAAGGCAGTCATATAAATACTACAACCGACAAGGCTGCTAACTGAAAACTATACTAGGCCCCACATGGCCAACATATAGAACTAAAAACATATATAGGCCCCAACTGGCCAATATGAACAACTAACTAATAACTGTAGTCTGCAAGCCTCTAAGAGTAAAAATATTGGTCGGGACAAGGCCCCGACCTACCCAAATACTATACAATAAAAGATAGGTAATCTCTACGACTTGGCAACTCCAAATGAAAGGAGCTGGTCAATCTGCTAACTCTAAATAACTGCTAGGAGATCCTAAAACTTGTCTGTCTAAACATGCGTGCAATTATGAAGCGCCCTATGTGTGGGCGTCTGTACGATATGTACCGAATATGTAAGGTAATAATAAAAATTGAATAAAAGATGATAAAAAAACTAGAAGTAATCAGCAAGAAGGGGCAACAGTTAACTTGTAGGCTTTCTTATACATGTCCTGCATCTAGTAAATCACTACACGAATATAAGCTGAAGTTGTATGACTATACATTCATAATCTATGGCTAGAAAGAAAATATACAAACAAGAACCTAACTTGGCCCCTATAATCCTGGAAGGTACAATTATCATAGAGATAACCTGCCTGGGCCCCTATAAGCCCCTACAGGCGTCAGTTAATCTATATACCCCTATTGGTGCCCCTGAGGCCTTGTAAGTAATTGTAACTGAACATACCTGGTCTCTTGAGACTATACAGGAGCCTTCAGGGCTCCTGCAATAAAGTTCGGGCCTTTTCACCCCTATGACTGTACCCCAAGAACATGTGGCTATACAAAGGGTCTGTAATGCCACTGCGGCATAGAAGAAGTCCATAAGCGAATAGACTTTATTATTGCCCCTTAGGCTCTACTTTAGACCTTACAGATAATATATGGCTCCGTAAGTGATTCAGTAGCTTCGTAAGCAGTTTATAGCTCCAAAAGCAGTACGTACAACTAGCAGCCTCTTAGATATTCAAGGAAAGAGGCAATATGAAACATGATCTGCCCAACTAGGGACACTATGTTACAATCTACAAACCTAGTCATTCAAAAGGTGTATTTGGAACCTTAGATCTAGCGTGACCGTTACTCTTACTCGACCCTATAATAGTCTTTATAGCTGCCACCAGGAACAGTCTGTGTGCCTACACCTTACCAGAGAGTCCTGGAAGTGCTCACAACCTCCGTCGACTTAGACGGAGAAGGACAAGGTCCGAATGAACTAAGCGATAGTCTAAAGGTCATGCTAGAACAATGATAGCTCATAAGCGAGTAGTAAGTCGCACGCGACCAACTAGTTAGTTCCTTCACTTAGAATAACTATAGGGCTGCTACTAATCAGACATGCTCCTAAGTAGTCAACCCTAAATTCCCACAAGCAGCTCACTAAAACTCTTGGCCTGAAAATAACACCGTGATATTGTGGTTCTAGTCCCCTTTGGCATGAACTTAGTCTGTCCAGATTCCATATGGCTTCTCTGGGAGATTCATAGACTTATAGGCAGGTATATTTGGAAACAAGACCTTCGCGACAACATGAATTTGGGAATCTATAAGAATAGCCTGGGGCGTTAGCCCCACATCTAACTACTAAAAAGGTTCCCTTCATGAGGTGTCAGCTAGACTATAAAACTTTTAACAACTAGGATGATTTCCTGAGCAACCTATGTGACAAGCATTAAGTCGACTAAAGCTAATAGTCACTGACAGCAACCAATCATATGGAAAGCTGTCGCTCAGTTCATTAGGAAACCCTGGTGCCATCAACATGAAGATAAGACAACCCTATCAAGATTCTAGCCCTAGAGGTGTCAAGGTACGCCAATGGCCTCTGGGCAGGCTTTACTGACAATATAGGTGCCAAACCGATAGTTATATAGCCCGACTATGCCCTATGTTGTCCAACTTACCAATTTAGGTCCAACATCTAACCATGGACTTCTAAGGCCTTGGCATGACACAAAAACATCAGAATATCTATAAATGGTAAACAGGTGAATTGGGAACTCTCTATGGCGTAGCCAGCATTAGTCACACTTAACGTACCCTTTCTCGATGAGGAATACTATGGTATAACCTCAATACGTGTTACAGAAGCTAATCCACAATGTACATAATTATTATCTACTAGCAGCAGCTAATCATAACATATAGGATCATTATCTACTTTCAAGGCATAGGTCGTATCACTATACAATGAGCATAACTTGCCGAAGAGATAAACCTTAACATACCTTGAAGGCTAATTCTCATTTCTCCAAATAGTTACAAACTATAGCCAATAATTCCACTCAATTACAGCCTCTACACTGACAGAATAAGGCTATTTCAGTTGTAGGAATCGTCAAACAATGATATCTTTCAAAGAACATTGACTACAATTCAACTTCGTTCAATTCGGCCGAAAACTCACAAATTACCTAGAGTTCAGAAGGTAGAAATGCTTACCTATCACTTGCAGTCTCTCAGAACTCATTTGGAAGGGATTTCGACAATTTTTACTCGGCGGGGCTCCGGTGCTCCAAGAAAATTTCCATGAAATAACTCCGTAGGAACGTTTCTCATAGACCCGGAACTTGTTATCCAAGATGAATTTGCATTTAAACAGAGTTTAATGGCGTAATCTGATGAAAAACTGATGAAAAGTTGAGAGAAGGAGTCACTTGGCCGAGGGTCTGATATTGGGGAATCTTGAAATGATATGAGACTTGAACTTAAAAACACATATATATAGGAAGTTGTGGGGGAGGGTCCGCGACGTGTCTCCCATCGCGGAATGGTATGGGTGTAGCGCGTCTCCCAACGCACCAAGAGAGGGCGCAATGCGTCTCTCCTTGCGCCATGGTGGGGGGGTAGTGCTTGGTGCGCCTTTCCCTCGATCCTGACCTCCTGCTCGATTGATACCGTGATCATGTGTTCATTCCCCGAGCCCTTCCTCGCATGCGTCATTCTTCAAAACTCTCAATATATGTACGCATACGTCAGTTAAACGATAGAAACTTATGGGGTGTAACATCATCCCCCCCTTAGGAACATTTGTCTTTGAATGTAATCTTAAGCTTAAGAGACTCAATCCCTTTAACTATTACCAGAAAAATTTTGGCAGAGTCCCTTCTGTAACATGGACTATCTAGAAACATAAAACGCAGAAAAGCCCAACACAAGCGCCTCACAAGATGCTATCTACAGCTGAGTAACACAGTAATACCATATGTATGTAAACAACTTATGCTAATAGCAACAAAGTCAACTATATGACATATGAAACTATCTTGCCTTAACTTAAATTGTATAAGTTGTATGTTATCGTTATAGAGACTAAAGCAACTGAAGATATCTAGATTGTGTCTTGACCTTAACTTCCCAATCAATTCCTTATGCCTTTCTATTTCCCCATAATATTTTACTAAGCTACATCTTTGATTTTCAAGATAGTCCCTACGTACCTGCCAATCTAGTATAACTATTAGAGTCACCTCGTGGGATTGCTCTTTTCTGACCTGAGCACCCTTGACTAGGATAACCCGAGGAAGGTCCCTTATGTGCTTATGTAGTGTTCATGAACAAGTCCTAGCCTTGAAGGCAACTCTATCTCATAGCCACTTGGCCAATCTTTTGGAGGATCCGGTATAGCTTAGTGAATCTAGGGCTGGGCTTACCCTTCTTGTCAGATCTTATAACGCCCTTCATTGGAGAAATTTTCAAGAATACCCAATCATTTCTTCAATGTCTAACTCCCTATGCCACACGTTAGAATAGGACTTCTGAAGACCCTGGGTTGTCAACAAATGCTCTCGAATGAGTTTAACTTTTTCCTTCTGACTGATGTATCATGCCAGGTTATCTTAACCCTGACATACGTACATCAAGTCATCATATAGGGGACCTACATTTCCACCCGTATCATACCTTCGAGCATCTGAATCCTGTGCTCTGCCTTGCCATTAGTTTGGGAATGAGAAGTTGTACGCAAATTAACTCGTGTCCCAATCCGTGCTGACTCCCTTTCCAAAACTAGCTGTAAGTTACGCCCCTTTGTTGGAATTTGATAGACACTGGTACATCATATAACCGGAATATTTCTTTAGTATTTAACTTAGCTTATTCTTTAGCTGAAACGTGATTCTGATTTCCAAGAATGAGTTCATCTCATTAGTCCTTCAACATTAACCCGAGCAGGGTAAAATTTACACCTGGTACGAGGTAACCCTATAGCTATATTCGTGCTGACTACTCCTTACTTCCACGCAGGCACGATAATCACCTAAATTAGCCTACCTAGTTTTTGATGGCCAGCCTTTACTTGTTGGAAATTGGATCTCTATACTATAACTCAACCATATCCTTCTTCTTCCCCTGCCATCAGTAGATCTCTTTTATAACCTGATGTGTTTTCTTCAAACCCGGGCAGAGGGAATAACGAACATGGTGTACCTTGCTACAGTCTAGGGACGAAGCCCTTCCACATTTAGAACGTAGAGTCGACCTGGGTCTCAAGACTCTGTCCCCTACTATCTCGAAGAATAATGACTCCTTCTGATGGGCCTTATCTCTGGCTGCACTAGACTAAGGTTTCCGTACCGTCACTTGTCCGCCTCCACAACTAGTGGTGATATTACAGTATTCTAGATTACAGCCTCAATATAATTTAGCCATCAACCTGATGCTTATTTTTCGAAATTTAGTTGCGAATCCAAGATCTATCAGACCACTGCGACCTATAGGTGGTCCTGTTCTCCTCTAGAGCTAGATGTTCATGTCTTTCCCCTACTACTACAAGCAGGTTCGTGCCCCATGTACCATACAAAGATGGATTTTACTAGTCAAGATTACCAACCTATATCATCTTGACCCGCACTCGGGCCAATTCCCATCATATAATTTCTCTGTCCTTTGACATAACAAACTAGGGGCCATAGCCATTATTCTTTCCTATATTCACTACCATCATCAGCACGCTGCGGTGAAATTAGCCTATTTCTGACCCGAGTTTCCCTATTACTGGGGGGTCTATTGCTTATGGTCTCTTACACGTACTTGGCCTCTGCTAGCAATCTTAACTACCCTCCTGATTTTTCTGCAATGAAGGTCTAGGCAACTTATTTAAGCACTAGGGATCTTAACCACTTTCTAACACTTTCTAGGAATTAAAGGATCTAGCCCTCCTTTACTATTTACTATGGGCAAAATCGAGCCAATACTTACGCTCTCTATTATACTGAGAAAAGACTGTCTAATTCTAAGTTTCTACTAAGTAAGACAACTCAAATATATATTGTACTCCTAACCTCCTGTTTCGAGGGTGTAGAAAGAATTGGAACGGTGCTGGCAAGTCTGTTACCTTATAAGGTTGCCCTGAGAGGATGCTGGGGAGGTTAAAAGACAGCCCCTTTTTGCCTTCAGACTGGGGTGTCCCCCAACTGTGGCACCTTGCTGGTAGCCTCTCCTACTGCTATAGCTAACTTGCGGCTGGCTGAGGTCTGTCCTATATCAAACATTATTCTAGACAAAGACAAAAATGAAAGTTTAGAGACTCAACCCTATACAACTCTGCTCTATAGAAGGATCTGAGAAGAAGGAGATATAATCATACTATCATGCCTCGTGGCCTCCTGTTTACAGAATGTTGTACATAACACATTTATAAACAAGAATCTACTAGACCCGGCTTATAGACTCCCTAGGATAGGATGCTGCTTTGATATCAAGTTTGTCATGCCCCACCTTGGGAGGCATGACTGAAACCTAATGCTACACTCAGACCTGGGCTGACCTGGCTGGGCATATGTACCTCTGGTGGCTATTAGCAACTTAAAAACAAGAAAACAAACTGATATATCTCGGTTGTAAACATAGCCTCAGGCCGACAAGGCCATATAACAACCTATAAAAGAACACAACTTACCCAACCAACATAATAATAAAGGGATCCTATGCGGGCCGACAAGACCACCATGTTGTCTAGTCATAACTGAAAGAAAAGCAGCCATTCATATAAATACTATAGCCGACAGACTGCAAACTTAAAACTATACTAGGCCCCACACGACTACCATATAGAATTGAACATATATAGGCCCCACACGGCCAACACGAACAACTAACTGAATATTGTAGTCTGCAAGCCTCTAAGAGTAAAAATATTGGTTAGGACAGGGCCCCGGCCTACCCAAATGCTATATAATAAAAGGTAATCTTTATAACTTCACAACTCTAAATGAAAGGAGCTGACCAATCTTTTGACTCTGAATAGCTGCTAGGAGATCTTGAAACCTATCTGTCTAAACCTGCAGGCAAGTATGTAGTGCCCCATGCGTGAGCATCAGTACGATATGTACCAAATATGTAAGGTAGTAATAAAAGCTGTATAAAAGCTAATAAAGAACTGGATGTAATTAGCAAGAAGGAGCAAAAGTTAACCTGTAGGCTTTCTCATACATGTCCTGCATCTAGTAAATTACTACACGAATATAAGCTGAAGTTGTACGACTATAAATTCATAAGTTATGGCTAGCAGGAAAATACATAAATAAAAACCTAACCTGGCCCCCATAAGCTTTGAAGGAACAATCATCATAGAGATAACCTACCTGGGCCCCTATAAGCCCCGGTAGGCGCCAATCAGTCTATATACCCCTACTGGCGACCCTGAGGCCCTGCAAGTAATTGTAACTAAATATACCTGATCTCTTGAGACTATATTGGAGCCGTCAGGGCTCCTATAACTGAGTTCGGGCCTTTTTTCCCCTATGACTATACCCCGAGCACACGAGGATCTATAAAGGGTCTGTAATGCTGCTGCGGCATAGAAGAAGTCCATAAGCGAATAGAATTCAATATGGCCCATAGGCTCTACATTAGTCCTTACAGACAATATATGGCTCTGTAAGTGATTTAGTAGCTCCGTAAGTAATACAACATCATAGCTCCATAAGCAATCTATAGCTCCGTAAGCATTAGCAGCATCATAGCTCCGTAAATAGTTTATAGCTCTTAAAGCAGTTGTAGCAGCGTCTTAGCTATTCAAGGTGAGAGGCATTATGAAACATGATCTACCCCAACTAGAGACACTATGTTACAATCTACAAACCTAGTCATTCAAAAGGCGTATCTGGAACCTTAGGCCTAGCGCGACTGCTACTCTTACTCGACCCTAGAATAGTATATATAGTTGCCAATAGGCATAGTCTACGTGCCTACACCTGACCAGAGGGTTCTGGCAGTGATCACAACCTTCGCCGACTTAGACGGAGATAGATGAGGTCCAGGTGACCTAAGCGATTGTCTAAAGGTCATGCTAGGACAATGATAGCTCATAAGCGAGCATAGAGGTTGCAGGAAACCAACTAGTTAGTTCCTTTATTTGGAAAAACTGTAGGGCTGCTACTAATCGGACATGCTCCTAAGAAATCAGCACTAAATTCCCATACGCAGCTCACTAAAACTCTTGGCCTGAAAGTAACACTTTGATACTGTGGTTCTAGTGCCCTTAGGCATGAACTTAGTCTGTCCAGATTCCATATGGATTCTCTGGGAGATTCATAGCCTCATAGGCAGGTATATCTAGAACCTATCCCTTCGCGACGGCATGAGTGTGGGAATCTATAAGAATAGCCTAGGGCGTTGGCCACACTTCTAACTACTAACAAGGTTCCTCCGTAAGGTGTCAACTAGACTACCAGACTTGTAACCCTTTGGATGGTTTCTTGAGTGACCTAAGTGACAAGCATTAAGTAAACTGAAGCTAACGGTCACTGACAGTAGCCAATAATATGGAAAGTCGTCGCTCAATTCATTAGGCAACCCTGGTGCCAACAGCTCGAATATAAGACCACCCTATCAAGATTCTGGCCCTGGAGGCGTCAAGGTATGCCAATGCCCTCTAGGTGAGATTTACTGACAATATATTATATAGCCCGGCTATTCCCTATGCTATCCAACTTACCAATCCAAGCTCAACAACAAACCATAGACTTCTAAGGCCTTGGCACGACAGTGGAACATCATAATACCTCTATATGGGAAACAGGTGAATTGGGATCTCTCTATGGCATTAGTTACTCTTAACATACCCTTTCTCAATGAGGAATATGATAGTATAACCTCAATACGTCTTATAGCAGCTAATACACAACGTTCATAATCATTATCAACTTGCAGCGGCTAATCACAACATATAAGATCATTATCTGCGTTGAAGGCATAGGTTGTATCACTATACAACAAGAATAACTTGCCGAAGAGATAAGGCTTAACATACCTCAAATACTGATTCTCATTTATCCAAAAAATTCCAACCTACAATCGATAATTCCACTCAATTGTAGACTCTACGCTGAGAGAATAAGGCTAATTCAGTAGTAGGAATCAGTAAACAATGATATCTTTAAAATAACATTGACTATAATTCAAATTCATTCAATTAAGCTAAATACATACAAATTCCCTAGAGTTTAGAAGGTAGAAATGTTTATCCGTCAGTTGCAGTCGCTTAGAACTCGATTAGAAGTGATTCCGACAACTTTTACTTGGTGGAGCTTCGGTACTCCAAGTGAATTTTTAAGAAATAACTTCGTAGGGATATTCCTCATAGGCTAGAAACTCGTTGTCCAAGACGAATTTGCATTTGAACGGAGTTTAACAATGTAATTTGATGAAAAACCAATGAAAAGTTGAGAGAAGGTGTCACTTGGCCGAGGGTCTGATTTTGGGGAATGTTGAAATGAAATGAGACTTGAACTTAAAAACACATATAAATAGGAGGTAGTGGGGGAGGGTCTACGACTTGTCTCCCATCGCAGAAAGGGAGGGTGCAACATGCCTCCCAAAACGCCAAGAGAGGGGCACGATGTGGCTTTCCTTGCGCCGTGGCGGCGGCGCGGTGCCTGATGCGCCCTACCCCCATCCCTGACCTCCTACTCGCTCGATACCGTGCTCGTGTGTTCATTCCATGAGCCCTTTGTCACTTGTGTCATTCTCCAAAACGCTCAACATACATAGACATGCGTTGGTTACACGATAGAATCTTACGGGGCGTAACATCATCCCCCCATAGGATCATTTGTCCTTAAATGTAGTCTTAAGCTTAAGAGACTAAATCCCTTTAACTATTGCTAGAAAAATCTTGGCAGAGTCCTCTCTATAACATGGACTATCCGGAAACCTTAAATGCAAAAAAACCTAACACAGGCACCTCACAGGATGCTATCTATAGTTGAATAACATAGTAATACTGTATGTATGTGAACAACTGATAACAATGGGAAAAAAGTCAACTGTATGACATCTGAAACTATCTTTCCTTAACTAAAATTGTATAAGTTGTATGTTGTCATTATAAAGCTTAAAACAACTGAAGATATCTAGATCGTGTGTTGATCTCAACTTCCCAATCAATTCCCTTTTCGTTTCCGTTCCCCCATAAGACGTTATTAAGCTACATCTTTGTTCCTTAAGACAGTCCCTACGGACTTGCCAATCTAGTATTACTACCGAAGTCCCTACGGACATGCCAATCTAGTATAACTACTGGAGTCTCCTCGTGGGATGACTCTTTTGTGACCTAAGCATCCTTGACTAGGATAACCCGTGGAAGGTCCCTTATGCTCCTGCGTAGTGTTAGTGAACAGGTCCTAGCCTCGAAGGCAACTCTATCTCATAGGCCACATGACCGATCTTCCAGAGGATCCGGTATAGCTTAGTGAATATAGGGCTGGGTTTGCCCTTCTTGTCAGAGCTCATAACTCCCTTCATTGGTGAAATTTTCAAGAATACACAGTCGTTGAATCAATGTCTAACTCCCTACGCCATATGTCAGAATAGGACTTCTGATGACCCTGAGCTGTCAACAAATGCTCTCAAATGAGTTTTAACTTTTTCCTTCTAACTGATGTATCACGCTAGGTTATCTTAACCCTGACTTACCTTCGTCAAGTAATCATATAGGGGACCTACATTTCCACCCATATCATACCTTCGAGCGTCTGAATCATGAGCTCTACCTGGCTATTTGTCAAGGGATGAGAAGTTGTACTCAAATTAACTTGTGTCCCAATCTGTGTTGCGCCCCTTTGTCAGAATTTGATAAACACTGGGACATCATATAGCTAGACTATTTCTTTAGTATTGACCTTAGTGTAATCTTTAACTGAAACATGATTCTGATCGCCAAGAATGAGTTCATCTCATTATCCCTTCAACATTGACCTAAGTAGTGTCAAATTTACACCTGGTACGAGGTTACCCTGTATCTATATTCATGTTGACTACTCCTTACTTCCATGCAAGCATGGCTATTCCTGAATTTTCCTGCCCGAGTTATGATGTCCATCCTTTACTTGCTAGCAATTAGAGCTCTACACTATAACTCAACCATATCCTTCTTCTTCCCCAACCAGCACTAATGAACATGGTGTACCCTACGATAGTCTAGTGACGAAGCCCTGCCACATTTAGAATGTAGAGTGTACCTTTAGGTCTCAAAACTCTATCCCCTACTATCTCGAAGGTCGATGACTCCTTTTGTTGGGCCTTATCTCTAGCTGCACTAGACTAAGGTTTTCGTACCATCACTTTTCTTCACCTCCACAACTAGTGATAATGTTGCAGTATTCTAGATTACAACCTCACTACCCTTTAGACGTCATCCTGATGCTTATTTTTCGAAATTCAATAGCGACTCCAAGCTCTATCAGCCCGCTGCAACCTAGAGGTGGTCCTGTTCTCCTCTAGAGATAGATGTTCATGTCTTTCCCCTACTACTACAGGCAGGTTCATGCCCCATGCACCGTATTGAGAAGGATTTTACTGGCTAAGATTACCAACCTATATTGTCCTAACCCGCATTTTACGAAAAAAATTATTTTTTTATTTCTTTATAGGAGAATGCTGACATGAGTAACGAAAACTCCTGTGGAAAACACGATCGCCTGCCAGTGGAAGGTTTTCTGCATTCAGTCAATCTACGCAGAGTGAATCGGTCCCTAAGGAATCCCCGAAAGGGCTACCGTCCGATGGGTACACGAAAGTGACGAAGTTGCTTTGACTACAGAACCATGCCTGTCTGTTGGAGCGAATTGGATGATCGGGCCGAGGGCTGCCCCCTCTTCCCCTCACTCTCCTTTCCACGGGCTCGTTCCCATCATATAATTTCTCTGTCCTTCGACATCAAAAACAAAGGGCCATAGCCATTATTCTTTCGGTATTTATGTCAAGACCCGAGTTTACACCCTAGTCGTAACAGGACGAGGAACCACAGGGGCTCCAAGTCGACCCATAGCATACATAACATACAATTAACATGGAAAACATCTAACAACATAAGAACGAAGCTAATAGCAAGAATCTAATATAAACCTTAAGGACAATTTAATAACAATTAGATACAATGCTAAATCTATCCAAACAAGTCTGAAAGCCTTCAATTAAACTGATGAGTTACTGGGACAAGCCCCTAGCTAACTCCTAAAATCATATTAAATCATAAGAAAATATGAACATAAATCACATCCTCGAAGATGAGGACTCACACACTAGCAGCTGAGAGAGGGCGAAGCGTATCTAACCACAAGGCTGAGCTTGATGACCTGAATCTATATCATGAAGCTTGATATAGGACAAGAAGGTGTGCAGTCGAACTTGGAATAATACTGACATGCGGGGATAACATACAATAATTAAATAACAAATATACGATAAAGGAATTAATCAAATATATCAATAACTGATTCTAGAAACATTGCCACTACCCTCTTATGATTCGCATATATATATATATATATATGAAACTTTCCCTTTGGATCTCATTTTATGCAACATCATCAAACTCATTCATAAGGGTCACGTTGAACATTTATATATGCCTAAATAAGATTTAGCATCACACTCTGAACTGGATACCTACTGATAACTGAGACTGATTTCCATTACCTTAAGTATATGTAAACTCCAGTCTGGACCATTTTGGGACTTATTCATGCCTTAACATTATTAGAGAATCAATACTCTCTTTGTGGGAAGTCCCAAGCCCTTTGGAATCCTTGGCCCGATCAAGGACTCAACTAATAAGGGTTCCGACTGACTAGGAAACATTATCTACTAATGAGAGTCTCGACTGACTAGGGAAACATTCTCGCTAATGAGAATCCCGACTGACTAGGAAACATTCTCGCCTTTGAGAATTCTGGCCCGACTAGTCTTAATCTAAATTGCAAGCGCTAATGGTAGGACATTAATTGATTTTCATCATACAACATTCTTTTCGATAGGGTAGGTCTACATTCTAATAAAAACAAGCCTAACAGTTGCAATATCATACTCAAGCTTTATCATCATAATTCACCGCCATAAAGTCAAATCAACAATTTCTTCGAGCATCTTACACTAACGATCATTCTATAAGTTCACATTATGCATTATACTTTCACAATATGGTGAAATTCAGGGTTTTATCTCATTCATCTTGCTTTAGGGTCATGCATGGTTTATGGGTCCAATTCATACTTTACTAAGGTGCATGGCTTCATTTCTTTAAGATTTACAAACAACCGTACATTCAACATACTTCACCATTTCACGATATAAATCATGGGAGGAGCACACATATTCATTTCATGATACCTATTTCATAATTTATAATTCATGAGATAGATGTAATAATTAGGCTATTATCATAAATCCACATTATACTCAGTCAATTCCATCGAAAACATAGTGATAATACACAATCTACTTTCAATTATTTATTCCCATAAACTCTAAACTCCAACTCATCTCAGCATAAATATCAATAGCATACTCACGTTATTAGGGATAATCATACAATATTCACACCATTTAATCATGTTGCTTAGATTATTATGGTAATTAAGCGAACAATAAAAGTCCCATTCAATACTCAAGCCAATTTATGAAGAGTATTTCACACACATGCATTTTCTACATCTAATCCACAATTTAAGGCAACCCATTAATTTGTATCCCAAAAAGAATTTCATAATCACCTTCCCAGATTTTAGTATTTGGAAAAGATATAAAAAAATTTACCCATCACATAAACTCTAGTTCACGCTTTTACTATATTAATTGAAACAAATTTTCTTCTAAAATTTCGGGCACAAGGATGGAAGAGTATCCTTGTTGAAAACCCATGCACAGTAGAAGAAACCCCTGCTTAAAATTGCACCTTGAAGCTTTGGAGGAAAACCTTGAGGAAAACTTGATATTGATAGGAGAAGAAAGAAGAGTTGAGAAAATGAGGAGTTTAGGCATGAAACCCTTAAAGCATTCTAAATGAGACTCAAAACGGCGTCACTTTAAAAATTTGAAGCACGAGATTTTACCAAACTTCCCCGAGAAAAACCTATAATTTTCCCAAACTGGAACCCAGCGACCCTCAGGACGAGTCATTGTCACATACAATGATGAATTTCACCTCATACGTCTCCTTGTTCAATTCTTTCGAACTCATTGGACCTTTACACATTCGAAGAATCCCCCTTCTTTCCACTCATACGAAGAGTAACTAGGACCTGAATTTAGTCACATTTTCATGTTCCAATTGAACACTGCCCATTTTGATTATTCTCAAAGGACATATTATTCTCTTTACCAAACATATGCAGATCCAATCACGATCTTATATATAAGAAGAACAAAAGTGCCTTTGGAACTCCTCAAACTTTCATCTTTTCCAAGCAACGGCCGACAAGATGGGTCGATTTGTTAATACTCAGCAAACCCGTCATAACCACCCATTGGTTACTGGTTCTTGACTAGTGGCCCAACAACGACTAACCGCGACGATTTATTTCTAGAATAGCGACTCATTTTTCCTTCCATGCCACCAACTGCTCCAATCCTTCCTTTCCTCCCAATGATCGATACAACGGGTTGTTGCTCCTTCGAATGACTGGGTGTCTCTTGTGTATTACCACACAGGAAATCCTGAATACCAACCAACGACTGCCTCCAATGACTCATTAGAGTGACCAACGACTTGTTGTACGAGTCGTTCTGAGGCACTGCTGAACTTTTCTGCTGGGCAGATTTCCAAAATCAGTTCTAAATCTTGGGAACTTTTTGGGTGTTACAATATCTCCCCTCAGGAAAATTCATCCTCGAATGTTGGATGAACATACTGAAAAGTTAGGGATGGAACCGATATCCAAATATTAATCAACCACAGCTAAACACCATCGGAGTATCGACTCGGACCAACCTTATACACCAAATTTGAACTTCCACATCTAACATGCATACCATGGCACCAGGGAAACCGAAGAACTGAAACCAACATAGAACTAGACAGAACACCGAAAAGAATTCTTTCCCCTTTTAACTTTCACTGAACTGATATAGACTGATCCTTCGTTCTCAAGTCGCTTCTCGATACTGAGCTAGGATTCATGATATCTAATCTAACTTGAGGTAAGGATTTATGAGCACGAGTCATTCGACATGCAGGCGAGCACATCATGAGATCTTTGGTTCTACTGAACACTAAGAAACTTCTATAGACTGAGTTTGAGTTGACTACACTGGAAAACATGAATTGCTTACACATAACTTATTAATAACATGAAAATTAGCATCAAGGACTCATAGAAAAACTAGCATCAACTGTTTGAAGTGGTTACCTACGAAACTCGGGAATATGCATAGGAATAAACACCATTTTAACTTCAAATGGAACATAAGGGAAATTATCTGAACCTCGAGATCGACATACTGCAACTGCTAAGGCTGAAGCTTCTTTATGAGAATTCTCAAGGTCCGTCTTACTTCACATACGCACTATCTCCCCCTTAGCTTAAAGTCATCATTCTAAGGTTCCCAAATCTTCTTAGTCGGGATAAATTACTAACTCTTAAATCCTCTTTCACTTCTAACCTTCACCGCAAGCCTTACACTAATAACTACTTACATTACACATCAACAATCTCTTTCCACAATCACAACAGAGCTTCTTATTCAATATAAAAGTTGGCAACAATAAGGGTATCACAAGATTCAAAACATACCTGGGGACACTACCGCGCCTTGCCCTTATCTTGATGTGCTGCTACTGCATAAGAGCAGTTTTGACGATGTCCACTCCTGGGTTAGAGAATTACCTTGCTGAAACGAGCGGGCTACCGTAGCTACTGAAGGAGTGGCGAGAATCTACTCTCACCTCGCTGAGCGCCGTAATCTCGGTGCTTATGGCCTACCTTGACACACCAAAACAAACATCTAAGCTAGCTATGCATGCTCCAAATAGTGCTCACTTGGCTCATGCACAATGGTACATGTCTCACTTACCCTAGGCTCATATGGAACACCGGCTGTCAAAGGTGCAGGGTGATGATTTATGCTAGTAATGTGAGCGGTGTCGCCACTCGACCTCTGCTAGAGGACCCTAGATCTCCAGTCCTAGTGCTCTTGGTCTCCCCTCTCTCTTTCCTTCACCTGTTCTTCTTCCATCTGTTGAGCAAATATCACTAAGCACGGAAATCTATGTCCCGGTGTAACACCCAGCCAGTCCTGCACTCTTTAACCAAGAGTCGACACTCTATTCACGAACTTGCTCACCCGGGCCCGCTGGTGGCTACCATTTCTGAGTGAATGCTTGGATAATCGAGTACATTACTCTTGAAGTCATATCATTCTTCCAACAATGAACTCTGCGCCTTTGCCTCCCTCAACTCCCGAGAAAAGAATTTGTCCAGGAATGTAGTCATAAATTCATCCCAACCTACAGGACCCGCTTCAACTCCCGACTATCCCTCCACTGACAATACCAGATATAGCAACTCCCTTTAACTAGTAGGATGCTAGGTCTGCACTCTCATTCCCTATCACTCCCATGATTTGGGTGATCTTCTAAATTTCTTCCAGAATTCATACGGTCCTCGTAAGAATTTGGGTGGGTTCATCTAGAGAAAATCTCTTATCCTTGCCGCTTCTTCATTTCCATTTTGAGGAACACGAGCCATCGCCTATTGATTAATTTGAGTGGTCAAAGCCTGCTCCAATATATGAATGGACTCGACATGAGCAACATGATGTCAGATTGGGTCTGCACAGGCTGGTGGTACCTGTTGGCGGCCGTTACCGTCTTCTTTCATTCAGTTGTCTAGGAGACATTATCTGTGACGTAAATCACAAGTCAGGGGATGACCTATTTAAGGCTTCATACTCTACGCACGATAAGAATCATGAAAGGAACATTCCTAAAACGTCTCATAGCCTCTTCATCATAAGTGTGGCGCTTCACACCCATGAGAAGATTCCACGTAATACGATTTTCAAACACCCTAGGGCACTCTAAACCTTTGCTTTGATACCAAGTTTCTCGGCCCGAGTTCACACCCTAGTCATAACACAGGACGAGGAACCTAGAGAGCTCCAGGTTGATCATGGCATATCATAAAATACACTTAACATAATAAAAGACTAAAAACATAAATAAGCGGAAGCTAATAGCAATAATCTAATATAAACCATAATAACAATTTAATAACATAGATACAACACTAGAAATCAGTCTAAACAAGTCTGAAAGCCTTCTACTAAGGCGTGAGTTGCGGGACAAACCCCCGACTAACTCTAAAATTTGAAAACTGAATCATAAAAAATATGAATATAAATCATTTTCCTCTTGAAGATGAGGACTCACCACTAGAAGTTGAGAGGGCGAGCATACATAACCATGAGGTTGAGCTGATGACCTGAATCTATATCATGAAATGATAGAGAGAAGAAGGTGGGCGGTCGATGTGGAATGTGCGAGCATGCGGGATAACATAAATAATTAAATAATAAATATCGATAATGAATTAATGAATTACATTAACATAACGATTCAACATTGCCACTACCCTTTTACAGTTCACATACACATATATATATACATGAAACCTTCCTTTGGATCTCATTTTTGTGTAATATGAACTCATTCATAAGGGTCACGTTACGAGCATTTTAATATGTGACGAATATGAATTTAGCATCACACCTTGAATTGGATCACACGATGGCGGGAAGTGATTTCCATTACCTTAAGTCTATCATAAACTTGAAGTATGGACCATTCAGGACTGATTCATGCTAATAACATTATTAAGAGAATCATACTCTACTGTGGTAAGTCTAAGTTGCGCTAAAGGAATCACTAAGCTGATCAAAGGACTCCGCTAATAAGGGTTCCAACTAACTACGGAAACATTCTCGGCTAATGAGAGTCCAGATGACTGAAACATTCTCGCTAATGAGAATCGACTGACTAAGGGAAACATACCATTTAATGAGAATCGACTGACTAGGAAACCTTCTCTCTAATGAGAATCGACCCGACTAGCGCTAATCTAAATTGCAACCTCTAATCGGAAACGGGACATTAACTAATTTCATCATACAACATTCTTTTCGACAGAGGTAGGGCTACTTTCCTAACAACAAGCCCAACAGTTGCAATATCATACTCAAGCTTTATCATCATAATTCACCTCGTCATAAAGCCAAATAAACAATTTCTTTAGGCATCTTACACTAACGAGCATTCTATAAGTTCACATTATTATTATACTTTCACAATATCACAAGATTCCGAGTTCATCTCATTCATCATATAGCACAAGGTCATGTATAGTGTGAATATTGTATGATTAATTAAAATGGATTTATTTTATAAAATATTTTGGGGTACAAGGATGGAAGAGTATCTTGTTGAAAACCCACATACACGGAAGAAGAAACCCCTCTCGAAATTACCTTGAAGCTTTGACGTAAACCTTGAGGGAAAACTTGATATTGATAGGAGAACAAGAAGAGTTGAGAAAATGAGGGTTTAGGCATGAAAAAACCTTTAAAAAATTCTAAATAAGACTCAAAACGTAACTTTAAGGCTGGAAGCGAGATTTTACCAAACTACCCTGAGAAAAACCTGGAATTTTCCCAAACTAGAGACCAACTGACCCTCAAGACGAGTCATTGTCACATACAACGACCTGTTGTCTCCATCCGTTAGATTCACAGGAAATCCTCGAACTTTCGGCTTCTCCCAGCGTGAGCAAGGCGGGTCATTGTTACCTCCAATGACCGTCATAACCCTCGTTGGTTGCTGTGGTTCTTGATTGGTGGCCCAACAACAACTGACACGATGAGTCAGTTCTAGAACTAATGACTTGTTGTTCCTTCCATTGCCTGCAGTCTATCTTTCACTCACCTTAACGATCGATAAAATAGGTCATTTATCCTTGGATGACTCATTGTATCCTTTCGTTATTTACCACCTAAATCTTGAATACCAACCAAAAATTGCCTCCAACGACTTATTAGAGTGACCAACAACTTGTTGTACGAGTCATTCTAAGGCACTCTGAACTTTCTCTTTTGGGCATATTTTCAAACTCCGAGTTCTAAATCTTGGGAACTTTTGAGGGTGTTACAATTTACTACCGCATCAGCACACTGTAGCGGAATTTGCCTATTCCTGACCCAGCTTCACTGTTGCTGGGGTCTATTGCTTATGCTCTTACACGTGCTTGGTCGGCGCTAGCAATATTAGCGCCATCGATTTTCTACGTGAAGGTCTAGGTGATTTATTTAAGCACTAGGGTCTTAACCACTTTCAAGAATCAACGGATCTAGCCCTCCTTTACTATTTACTTTGGGAAACATTGCGGCAATACTTACACTCTCTGTTATAATGAGAAAGCGAAATGACCTGTTATTTTATAACGGGGCTAAGGTGTGAAACTCAACAAACTCTAAAGGTAAGTACAAACTCGCAATTACTGGTCTTTCGCATATATTAGGTAACAACATTAACTGTCGTCACTGTCTAATTCTAGGTGTCTACTAAGTAAGCCCAGCTCATATATATACCATACTCTGACCTCCTATTTCGAGGTGTAGAAAGAACTAGAACAGTGCTGGCATGTATGTTACCTTATAAAGTTTCTAGTGCTATTAGGATGCTGGGAGATTAAAAGACATCCTTTTTGCCTTCAGACTGGCTTTCCCTCAACTGTGCCACCTCGGTACCCTCTCCTGCCTCTTTGTATCTTACTTGTCATTTGCACAGAGTCTGTCCCATATCAAACATTATTCTAGGCAGACATAACAATGAAACTTAGGAACTAAACCCTATACAACTCCACTATATCGCTGATCTGAGGAATATTCTGAGTATAACCTCGATATATCTTATAGCAGCTAATCCACAACATATAATCATTATCTACTAAGCAACTAATCACAACATATAGGATCATTATCTGCAAGGCATAGACCGTTGATATAAACCGCTCCTGCCGAAGTATGAAGCGGACGTTGCCAATAAAGAACCCAACAAGGAGTTGGGAGTCAGTACAAAATTAGGAAAGAGCAAGACTAAAGCCGGTAAGTGAACTTGTTAGGTAGTTACTCAAAATTGGGGGTTCAAAAAGAATAACAATATTAACAAAACATTTGAAATTATAATTGAAATCAAGAACAGAGAATGCCGTAAGTTTTTGTATCATGGTTCATAACTTGCTGGGTATACATACGTGATCATCACCAATGCTTACTTGTAAAACTGATAACTAGGGTTCATTCAAACAGGCGGTTTGTCCTTATTGAATGACTAGACTAAATCACCGAGTCGAGATAAGCAGGCGATTGCAATCTTTCATTATCAATATGTCCTAAGTTTAACTATCTTGCGACTACATCTAGTTAATACAATGATCATCAAGATCAAGGCTTTGTTGTAGTTCTCTTTTCTCATTCTACCTCTCTAGGCTAAAGAAAGTAATGAATTTGGGCATGTTCTAACGTTGTACACCGTTAAGAAATATTTAAGCATGAAGAGAATATAATACAAGTGTTCTGCATTGGTTTTGAATCACTTGTATGTAAACCTATCTTGTTAATCTACCATAGTTACCACAATCCTAGCTATGGAGGTTTTAGCCTCTCACGGTTGCAAGATTATGATTTGTTTTCATAATTAAATACATAAATCAATACTTACAATCATAGATGAGAGAAAAACTTTGTTGATTAAATTTGGAAATTATCAAGAACAATTCACAAGATCAAGAAGAAAATCGAAAAGGTTGATCTGAGTTAATCAACTCGATTCTATGTCCTATCTCATGATTTTCTAACAAAAATCAACAATGTCTAACGTAATTTGATCTCCTCTAATGAAAATAAAACATAAAACGTATTTATACGAACTAAAAATCCTTTTCCTAAGCTAATAGGGTAAACTTCCATATCCGCTGTCATTCGTGCCATGACCAACCACGACCCGTAGGCAGCCTTAGATCCCTGCTATCAGTAGTCTTTATCTTGCTGAAATTTGCTAAGTGTTTTGCCTTGGTATGACTCGTACCAACCCTACGGGGATTGTGCGAGCTGTGATTAAATCTAGAGACTTTGAATTTCTGCAGTTTGTCACGAGTGTGATGGGTACATCGTACCTTGCCTTACGACTCATTAGCAGATTATCCGTAACCAGAGTCAACCTTTGTGCAGTTTCTTTGAATATTTCTCGACTTGGTCACGGTTCGTACCATGACCATATCGCTCGTACTATGAGTCGTGGATTGTATCTTTCTGAGCTCATCATTCTGAATATTTTCTAGCAGCCCGTTCGTACCTCCAATGTACGACTCGTACTGATACTAATTTAGTTCATTTTATCTCTTTTAAGCTTCTTTTCCTCAATCTTTATCCTACACTTGAGTTTACACGAAAACACAAGAAAAAGCACCTCATATGCATATAAAATATACTTAAATCCATGTTATTTCCTTTAGTTTTGAGCGTTGAAGGTGTTGTGAATTCACAACACATAAACATCACCTCAACTAAGACTATTGCATGTACTCGGGCAAAGAAAAGAAAAAGCTAAAACACGACGACTCAACTAGAGAATAAACCCGAGGATACTACAACCAACATTTAAAACAAAATTTTCAATATTTATACAACAACTTCGACCCCTTATCCATGGAGCTAGCATTATCTAATGTACTACAAGAAATCACAAAACATGCTAAGGAGGGATCAAGACATGTCATCTAGCCATCCAAAAACAAGTAAGTCATCACCAATGTTTTCATAGACTAATGGTAAAAGTAAACATAATCCATGTACCCTCACAACAAATGAAGTCCCCACTCACAGATATAGTATCAAATATTGTATGGATAACAAGAGACCCACTCACCCTCACAAAGAAGTTTCAAGTACTATATCCAGATACCATAGGCTTTCCCTTATTTTTTACTTCGGTTTGTCGGATGGTCAAGTTAGGATCACTATAGGTTATTATGGCTTATAATTTTGGCTTAGGGCTAGACATGATAAAGATGAGCTTTAAGTGACTATCCCGTCCTTGGCTCTACATACAGTGCTTTACCCTTCATCTATTTCACCCTTTTAAGCTTTTTTATTTTCTTCTGCTCACCTCGCATATACATTTATATGGGTGTAATTAATATTTTCAACTTTCAAGCACACATTTTTTTCTTTTATAGCACCCTCAAAGATTTTTCAAACTTTTTATCTCCTTTTCTTTTTACCACACCACACCTTATTTTCACCTATTTCTTTTAAATACCTACTTTTTGTTCCACCATTCGCACCCTATAGCCACCCTCAACTTAGGCATTATGCCTATGTTGAGTTTCATATCAAGGAAGGAACAAGGCCAAAATAGGTTCATTATAAACAAATGGATACGGTTAATCGGTTAATCAAAGAAAAATGGTCTAATAAGGCTCCAAGAGTGGGATCAAGGGAATCATACTGGTAGGGTTATATAGCCTAAAGTGAGCTTAAAAATGGCTATGATCATATCCTAACTAACCATCCTTAGCCTATGCAAAGACCAACCAGGAAAGTTCTAGATCTTCGACAAAATTCCGAACTAGGTATTACACCTCACTCTCTCATGGAACATGAATTATATTCACTTCACCTGTCTGGTTTTTACATGGCTTAACAAGAATCCTCATTACAATAGACTAAATGACATCAAAATATCCCACGAAATCATGGCACAATCATAAATACATAGCCAATGCATTAAAATTAAATGGGGTAATTTTTATTCAAATCAAAAGGCTGTCCATTTTTATTGGATAGGTACTCCTAGAATCATTTCTAATTGAACAAAAATCACAAAATCAGAAAAGTAAAAATCCTAAGCATGCCAATTCCACTAGATAGCATGTCAGAAAAACACGACAAAATCCTCAGACGTATCAAAAATCTCAAAAATAACAAGTAAACCCCCTCCACTTTTTAAAAATTTTTCTTCATCCTCGAAGCATGAAATAGAACAACAAGGGAAGAGACATACCTATGGTACTCTAGGCACTCTGTCACCTGTGGAGAGATACCTCCGTTATGTCGTGGCGCTAGCATTGGCTGGCACACTCATGAAGTATCAGCAGGGGGAGTGGTTACCCCCTCAGTAGTCTTGGCTACTTCTGCGTCCTCTGTATTAATCGGGGTTGAATATGGCTCACCCGAAGGGTCGACCACTTGCAAGACTGGGTTGAGTCATTATGGAGATGCCTGCTCTTCTAGCTCGTTCACCAGCTCGACATATGTGCGTCATGAGTCCGCCAGGCTCTCCGCTCTAGCCCGCTTGCGTTCTTTCATATTTTTCTTCCTCTTCTTCCTTCTACTCTCGTCTCCATTATCCTCAATAGCTCTTTTCTTTCCCTTGTCTCGGCTACCATCGGCTCTAATAAGCGCAAATTATCTCCTTGTCAAGTTCTGCATCTAGGTCTGGAAGGTAAGGCTATGGCCCATTGGTTGTCGTGATGACAACTCGACTACTTGACTCGAAGAGCCCCAACTCCTCACAGAGACTGCTGGTATCTATCTGCTCTGCCATCCATGCATTAAAGTGGCTCTCAAATCCATCTGGGCGAGCATGTAGAGCATGGTATTGTATCTATCTCCACTTTGACCTATGGCTTCACATTTTCCATCATTTCTTGAATTTTTCTTTCGGCCATGGTCAATCTTTTTGGCCAATTTTGGAAGGAAAGTCCTGGGGTAATAGGATGTACCCTGATGGAGTCTAGATTTCGGCAGGCCAGGTGGTGGTGTGGCGAAGTCTTTGGGAGATGCCTTTGAACAATGAGCATACGCCCAGCCGGTGTCTCGCTCTGCTCTGTGTAGTGGGAGTGTGCTTGTGTGCCCCTGCTGGCTAGCTTTGTGGAATAGTTATGGGAATCCTGGCTCGACTTATCGGGTTTACCTCATCCCGAATAAGGCTATGTCTACCTCTGGCCTTCAATTAGGCGCTCCTCACCCCATCATATTGGCACCCACTGCCCTTGTGCATAACCCGAATACAAGACTCGGGAATGGGATTGTGGTGTCAATCCCCTACCCGATCTCTTATCTCCTCTACAATGATCACGGGATGTGAGTCAGGTATCTGGACATGATGCATGCCACTAAAGCTGCTCTGTCTGCACTCATGGTGTTGTGTTATTGTGTTAATCTAGGCACTAGTGTCAGCAAGCTTTCTATGAAGTTAAGTGAGCTCTTTATAACTTGCTTTCCACCAGTGACCCATTTTGCTGCCTCTTTGTCCTCGTAACACCCATAACCATTGTAACTGCCTTTGGCGTTCCTCAAAGCCTATTTTCAAATTTATTTAAAGTCTCACTTGATACTCATACTGTGGCATAGCTCGAGGAGGTGTGACGTAGCTTATACAAAACCCGGGAGATGGTGTGCTCGGATATATCGACCTATCGTCCTCGGACCAACACACTCTTGAGTCGGGCTGGTCTTTTATTTTATGCCCCTCCTTTGCATTTTGCTCCACATTGTAAATAGTTGTATGACTCTCGGACTATTTCTGCTGTATACTAGTAGTCTTGGCCATCCACTCAAACCATAGAATCTAAAGATCCTTTATCTCCTCAACTTCATTCGGTGTGTTTTGTGATGATCCGCGGTTCTTCATGGATGCTCCACTTGTCTTGTTCTTGGCGGTGAGAGAGATGCCTCATAAATTTCTCTAGCTCCCGATACTCTCCACCGAACTGTGCGATTCTCTGCGGGTGGGGTCTCTCTTTGTTGCAGCATTTGGAGCCTCACCGTTACATTTCATCTTGCCACTTATTTCTCCCAGTTGGAGTCAAACCCTTCATCTGCATTTGAGCCGCTTCCCGACTCTGATTACCTTCTCTAGCTCCCCTCCTCAGACCCAGGAGCTTAGGCTAATATAGCGGTAGTGGCAATGGCTTGAAACTTTGCATTTGCCCTAGTGATGCAGGTTCCATCTATGTCAGGTGTCGACGTGCTCTTCAACTAAACCACTAGGGAAGCTTCCTGCTTTGTGGACTCTGACTCAATTGTTTCATTAATTAATGTCCTCGAGAGGTTTCTTTGGATGCTTTGTGTTTCAATGTCATTTGTTCCTATAGAAGAAAGTCATAATTCCATATTTGAGAAAAAAACAAGAAAAGAATAGTGTCATATTTTTATCACGGGTCATTGATGCAGGTCGTGCTGACTTCGCATGAAGACCCCGGAACTCATGTATACCGTTACGGCTCACGAGTCGTTTCATACCATGAAAATTTACAACTCGTACCCTGAGTAGATACGATGAAGCTTCTCACTATGATTTCCTCTGTATTTTCCATGACTCAATGGTATGAACCGCGGAGTCAATTCCAGTCATAGGAACTATTACGATTAACCTTGTTCAGTTCTTTTGGTAGATTCTCAGTACGACTCGTAGTTACAAACTACATTACTGTACTGTGTTCCGTACCACTTTCATAACTTAGTCAATTTTGTTCAGTTTGCAGGGGTTCTTTTTCTGTTGGGTACTCAGTTTCCCGGGTCTAGGTATGTCATTCATCAATTAAACACTACTCATCTCTCCCATTTTTAATAACTACCCATAACTCAAATTTTGAAAACTTAAATTCAAAAGTTCAACCCAACAATGAAAAAATATGATGTGTTTTTCCAGTGGTTCATGTTTTTTCATCTGATCGTGTATTTTGAAGGTCTTTGATCAAAATCAATACTCGGGGTTTTAGCGGTAAGCTTTAAGCAAGTTGTTGTTATCAAAATTCAATTTAATACACTTACTTGTTAAATGCTTCTTATTTAGGGTTGAGGAAGTTGATTTGAGCAAAGTTCTCGATTCTTCTATGGTTTTGAGTTACGGGTGTGGGGAGAGTAGTGAAGTCATGAGTAGTGGGTTGTTTGTGTGGGAGAAGGGTCGGTTTAGGTATGAGATTTTAGGGGAAGATTTAAAAATCTAGATTCGAGTCGAGTATCTTGAACTTTTTGACCCATCATCACTCATACCAAGAGTTGTAGGAGACCCACAACTCGTCCCCGGATTCGTGCTTCAAAAATTAGAAACTTACCTAGGGACCTACTAGTGCATGTTATGACTCGTACCACTTGAAATTAATTCGTACTATGACTTGTAGGTCACATCTCTTATGATTTAATTAGTTCGATGGCACAATGGTACTATGACCTGTATACACGCGTCACGAGTTGTAGGACCAACCTTACCCTAAACTTCTACTCTAAAGAAGTCTCTGTAGAGTTCACCACGCCTCTTGCTACAGCTGGCTAGAAATTTGTAACAGTCATGCGAGTCGCAGCCGCTTTTCAGCGGTTTTCTGCCTCTCTTTTTGTTTTCCACGCACATTGACACACATTAGTTCAATAACATGGGTTTCCTCCCAGCGCTTCATTTAATATCGCGTCACGGCTGCAGGTGGCCCTGAATTACTCAAACTTCTGGCCTGCTTGGGTTTGCCTCCCAAGAAATGCCTGATTTAACGTCGCGACACAACACAAGTCTGCGGCTACTTGAAATTCATCAAGTGGCTGATATTCATCCTCTAGTCTTGAGACTACCTTCCTTTGGTTGCTGCATTGACCGATGGGTTAAAGGTGACGTCTTCTTTGTTTAGTCTAAATTTCAATGGCTCGCCTCCACATCTACTAGGGCCCTCCCGATTGGAAGGAATGGTCGCCCCCAAAATGATGGGGACCTCTTAATCAACCTCACTATCCAAAATCATGAATTCTTCCGGGAATATAAATTTATCTACGTTGATAAGCACATCGAATAGGATCCCTACTGTCTTTTTAGCAGTTCTATCGTCGATTAGTAAGCTGCATAGTGGTCGGTGTGGGGGTTCCCAAGCCCAATTTCTTAAACACTGCCAAGGGCATCAAGTTGATGCTTGCTACCGAGATCACAAAGTGCCCTTGCAAACTCGATATTCCCAGTGCAAGGTATAGTGGCACACGGGTCTTCCTTCTTCTTAACTAGGACCCTTGTAGCTGGCTACGGTGATGTACATTGTCTACGGCTCATAGCTCATGAGCCTCTTCTTAGTCACCAGTCCTTCATAAACTTTAATATCCCGTCATTTGTTCCAATGCCTTAACCAATGGTATGTTATGAATAACTATTTACGAATTGAAAGGAATTTCAGAACTTACTGCTTTCCACCTTTTCTTCTTCATCCTTTGAGGGAATGGTGGCGGTAATTACGTGATAGCTTTGTGATTTGAGTTGCTCCTTGGTCAATGTCGGGTTCTTCTTCACCTCTTGGGGGCTTCATGCTGTACCCTCATCTCAACACTCTTCTCATTCTCCTCCATTATTCTTTCTTTCATCCGTTCAACTACAACTAGAAAAGGGGGGTCAACTATGGTCTTACCACTCCTAGTCATCACTGCCATGCAATGGCCATTGTTCTTTGGGTTTGGACGGTGTTGCTAGGTAGTGTACCCTTTTGTCTAGAGTTCATTGATGCTGACAATTTCCTAAGTTGATGTTCGATATGCTTGGTGGTTGTAGCATGAGACTCCACTTTACGACCCATACTTGATATGCCGCCTCTGGTCTCCTTTAATTGCTCATCAGTGATCTCACCTTCTTCAGCATCTCAGCCATCTGCTCTCCAACTGGTGCCTTTTCCCTTCTCGTGCATTGGGAGGCACATAAACTCTAGCCCGGTCATTGCGGTATCTATCATTTCTTCTCTAGTCTTCTTCACACTCACGACCTCGGCTCCAGTCTCTGAAACCATTTTAGTTGTAGTTGTCTCTATATTGAATTCCCGACCTTTGTTTCCAGAACCTTGGCGCCAATTTTCTTATCCAGACACTTGGGCGTTGGCTCGGAAACCTACCATGGCTATCCGGAAATTTGCCTCGCGCTAGATCGGATTGATTGGCTCGGCTCCATTCCTTGAGTTCCCTGCATTTACCTTTTTGGCTCCAGCTCCCATAATATGCTTTGTCATCAAGTCCAATGATGTGTGCATATGAGCCAACTCTGAGTCTTCCCGTTCTTCTTCCTTCCTGATTGATGCCGGTCAAACCAGCAACATATGTACCGACCGTTGTCATGCTCCTTGTATGTGATGCCTACTGTTCGTCTTGGTCACTTTGTCAAGGATAGTTGCAGCTTGCTCTAGGTGTGACTCAACAATGCTCTCCACGCCATTGTGTCCGCTACAAGTTTTGGGTTATTGTTTAGAGACCTATAAAAAAATTCCAACAAAACTATCATCTGGAATCTTGTGGTTTGGGAACTTCTACTCCAACCATGCAGACCTCGGCAGGTTTCATGAAGTGCCTCTATCTTAATTTTTCGGAAGTTGTAGATCTCGTCTTTTAGCTGCGACATTTTGGAGAGGGAAAGAATCTCTCCAAGAAGGCTGTTTGAGTTCCCTCCAGTTGGTTATGGAGTCATTTGATCAGCTCAGATAATATAAAATAGAATGGTTCCACCTACTCAAAACTAATAGGGGATGCCACCTACTAGTAAAATCGGTAGTGGCTTCCACACGATAAAGAGAAGGGGAAAAGTTTGCGCCATATGGCATCTTGGCTAACTCCAGGGAACCTGTACGCCTTGCATATTCCTACGAAGTTTGTCAAGTGCGGGTTGGTGTCATACATTACATGCCAGACACCCCTTTCACGTTTAGCAATTGGATCATAGTGCTCGCGATGAAATTTGGCCCCAGTAGGCAATGGTGGTGGCACAATTTCTCCAATAGATCCAACTTCATAGATGTCTGAGTCCTCATTATTGAAGAACTGAGGGCAAATCTGTAACCTCTATTGCCCCCTCTAGTGTTGACCAACATTCGTACTTCTTCTCTAACATCTTACGCATCCTGGAAGTGCAGCTTGCCAAACTAGTTCGTCTTTCTAGCTTCTTTAGCTATGTGGGCATCTCCTTGTTCCTGGTTTTCATACTACGCAGTGTTCATTCAATTTATGGATACAATGGAATAAGGGGATCTCACTACTCTACTGAGTGCTTGGAATTTACCCAAAAACGGCCTATGGGTATCAAAAACAAAAAAGAAATGTAATTAAGGAAATAGCTACCAAAAATTCAAATACAACTAATAACCTAGTCTTAATCGTATTCCCCGACAATGGCACCACTTTTTGATAACGCTCAAACATACACTCCTACCGAAGTATGGAGCAGATGGTGTCAATAAAAACCCAACAAAGAGGTTGGGGTCGAACCCACAGGGAATAGGGAAGAGCTAGATTAAAATAGATAAGTGAACTTGTTAGATAGTTACTCCAAATTGGGAAGTTCAAAGAAACAATAATTAAAAACATAAATTGAAATTGTGGGTGAAATCAAGAATGAAAAATAACAAGGGTTTTGTGTTCCCAATGGGTTCATAAGCTTGCTTTGGGTATACGCGTGATCATCACCAATGCTTACTTACCAGAATTGATAACTAGGGTTCATTCAAATGACTAGTTCGTCCTATTGAATGACTGCTCAATCACCGGGTCAGGTATCATGATCGATTTCAATCTAAGCGGTATCAATATGTCCCAAATCTAACTATCCTATGACCACATCTCAAGTTAATACAATGATCATCAAGATCAAGGCTTTGTGTACTTCTCTTTTCCTAATCTTTACCTCTCTAGGCTCAATCAAGTAAAGAATTAAGGCATTTTCTAACGTTGTACACCGTTAAGAAACATTTAAGCATGAAGAGAATACAATAAAAGTGTTTTGCATTGGTTTTGAATCACTCTTATGTAACCTAGCATGTTAATCCCATGGTTCCCACAGCCCTAGCTATGGAGGTTTTATCCTCTCATAGTTGCAAGATTGTAATATTTTTGCATAATTAAATACATAAATCAATACTTACAATCGTGGATGAGAGAAAAACTTCATTGATTAGATGGAAATTATCAAGAATAATTCTGAATCAAGAAAATCAAGATTAGGTTTTTCACAAGTTAGTCAACTCGATTTTATGTTCTCATGATTGTGTAATAAAAACTAACAATGTCTAACGTAATCTGATCTCCATTAATGAAAATAAAACATAAAACGTATTTATACAGACATAAAAATTCTTTTCCTAAGATAAAAGGGTAAACTTCCATATCTAGCACATATTTCGTGCCACGACCAAACCTACGACCCATAGTAGGCTTGTATGGGTCATACCTGCTATCCGTAGGTCTTTATCTTGATGAAATTCGGGTAAGTGTTGGTCCTTGGTACGACTCATTTAACTTCCTATGGTCATGTTTGAGTTTTGGTGGTTTGAATCTGGGGACTCTAAATTTCTTTGAAGTTTTTTCACCGAGTGTGATGGTACGACTTTTACCTTGCCTTCACGACTCATACTTAGTTATCCGTACCTAGAGTCAACCTTTGCGTAATATCTCTGAATATTCTTCCCACGACTTGAAGTTACTGTTCGTACCATAACTATACGCCTCGTCTTGTAGTCGTGGTTGAATCTTTTATCATCATTGTAACTATTTTCACGAGTCTTTGTACGACTCATACACTATCATTTGTTTTATTTTTCTGCTCTTTTAAGCTTCTTTTGCACAATCTTGCTCCAATATATAAGTTTACCTGAAAACACAAGAAAAGTACCTCATATTCATATAAACATACCTAAGTCCATGCTATTTTCTTTATTTTTGAGCATCGAAAGTGTGGTAAACTCATAGCACATCAGTCGTATCACTATACGGCAAGAATAACTTAATCGTAGAGATGGCATGAATACCGCGAATGCTGATTCTCGTTTATCCAAACTATTCCAACCTGCAATTGATAATTCCACTCAATTGCAGCCTCTACGCTAAGAGATTAAGGCTATTTCAGTAGTAGGAATCGGCAAATAATGATATCTTTCAAAGAACATTGACTATAATTTAACTTCATTCTATTCGGCTGAAAACTCATAAATTCCTAAGAGTTTAGAAGGTAGAAATGCTTACCCGTCACTTGTAGTCACTTAGAAATCGATTAGAAGTGATTAGACAACTTTTACTAGAGCGAGCTCCGGTACTCGAGCAAATTTCGAAATAACTCCGAGGAAGTTTCTCATAGTCTGGAACTCATTGTCAACATGAATTTTCATTTGCAAGGAGTTTAAGGGCATAATTACGATGAAAAACCAATAAAAATTTAAGAAGGGTGTCACTTTGCCAAGGGTATGATTTTGGGTAATGTTAGTAAATGAGGCGAATTTAAAAACACACATATATATATAGGAGGCGGTGGGGGAGGGTCCACAACGTGCCTCCCATCGTTGTAGGGAGGGTGCGGCGCTCCTCCAAACGTGCCAAGGGAGGGGTGCAGCCCGCGGCTCTCCTTGCGCTAAGGCGGCACGATCACGGCCACAGTACACCCAGCCCGAGCTGACATCCTACTAGCTCAATATCATGCTCGTGTGTTCATTCCCAGAGCCCTTTTATCACATGCATCATTCTCCAAAACTCTCAACATATGTACCTGCATCAGTTAAATTGTAGAAATTTACGAGGGTGCCTTAGATATTCGGCTATGTGATCGTGGGTGGCTAGAGCCACACAGTTGATACACTTTAGAGATGCGTCCGGAAGTTCTACACCAATTGATAAAAATGACGAGAAAGCAAATGAGGGAAAAATTGAAAGATCATCCCAAAGCTGGAGAGCGTCATGGTATGAGCCACAATTTGGATATATCCGAGCGCACTATTGCTAGAGTGTTATATGGGCCCCAATTAATACCACCAAACACTACACCGGAGTATGACTGCTCAGTGGAGGCCATGAAATAGATCGCGTAGATGGGATTTGATGAGAGGTAGAGGCATAATTAATGGTTGTTCGGGGTTATTGTTGAGGACAAACAAAGCGGAATGGGTCACTAGCGGGCAGATCACAAAATTTTCTGAACTTCATAGAAAAAGCCTGTTGGATGTTAGTGCACCATCGGTTGGCCCCAGACGGTAAATGAAAATACCCTCAACGTAGATAGAAGCTTTGGGGCATATCATGTCTGATACACAATCAATATCTCAAGAGTCTTTGCGGAGGGTCTGGGATTGGGCTATGGGATTGAGCACTACTATCCCATTCTCGAGTCTCATATTGGACTATGCATAGAGGAATGTCTTGTGCATCATGGTAAGGAGCACTTGACCGAAGGACGGATCGCGCGAGATGACTGTCAGGGATGAGATGAACCGTGGGAGTCGAGACACAACTTTCTATTGTAGTCCCAATATTACGAAAGTTGGGGCGTGCGATGGAATGCCACTTCAAAGAACGAGCGAGACACGGCTACAAATATCCGTCATTGAAGCATCTCCTAGCACCTCCACTTCTCTACCCATGGGCATTTTATGCTAAACAGCCCCAGGTATATGCTAGTTTCAAGGAATTTCTCAGGCAGCCAAGAGATTGACCATAGGCGAGAAGAGGTTCGATCTATAATGGAGAATGCCAAGCCTTGGGTAAATGCTGATATTGAAACATGCGCATAGGTCCTACGCTAGGCTAGATAGCTTTGGTCGATTCAATGAACGTATAGTCGAAGCAGACTAACACGGGTAGCTTCCATGAAGAGTTAGGGGCTCCCGGAGCCAAGTGGTCAATCATCACATTTGATTATAGTAGTCCCCTAGCACCTAACCTCGACATTTTGCATTGACGAGGCTTGATCTGGCGACTTTGTTGGAGCCTACAGGAGCCTGAGAAGGAAAAAGGGAAAAGAGGGTCTTTGAGGATTTTGGGCCGAGGCCGTGATAGAAAAGAAAAAAGAAAAGCGAGCGAGTGAATCATCAAAAATCCTTGACGACATCGTTAAGAGTTTCCCCAAAAGTAAGAGGGCGGGTATCACCACTACCATCACAGAGCTTGCGGATGACGAGGATCCTTGAGCCAGTACGTTGACCCTAGTGATTCACGGAGGTAGTAGAGGTGACCACTACTATTAAGTGGGTAACCATTTCCCCTATTGATACCCCATTGAGTGTGCCGTACCGCCAGTGCCGCGTTGGCAACAGAGGTACAACCTCCACAGGATGACAAGAGCCTTAGTATGGCGTGCAAAGGTATGTTCCGGCCCATCTTCTTTACATTCCTTAACGGGGGATGAAGCATGCTTTTTTTAAAATGGGAGGGTGTACTTGTATTTTGTTTTATTAGATTTATGTAGAGTTTCTTGCCGTGTTTCCTTTCCCTCAGGCATTCTATATAGTAGAACCGGCATATTTAGGATTTTATTTTGTGCTTTTGTTTTTAATTAAAAAGTAGCTTAGGATTACTTAGCCAATAAATTGCACTAGTTTTGAAGTAACGAAAAATTGACCATGTTTAAAAATTTTGATGGTGGCTAATAGCCTTGTTGATTGCAAAAGCATGATTTTGAGATCTTTTATGACATTTAGTGTTTAGTATGAGTAGTTCTTGTTAGACATGTATAAATCAGGCAATTATAATGAATGCAAGATATGTAACATGAGTGAGTGATGTTGAATACCAAGTTAATGCATAGAGGATCTAGAACTTGCCTGGTTGGTCTTTACATAGGTTTTAGGATGGTTGGTTAGGAAAGGATCATAGGCCATTTTTGTTTAGCCCATTTTAAGCCATGACCCTACCAAAATAACATGATTTCCTTGATCCCGATTTTGGGCTTTAAATGAACTATTTTCTTTTAATAACTAATTACTTAACATCCATTTTTATAATGAACCTGTTTTTTCTTTTATTAACTAATTACCGTACCCATTTTTATATTGAACCTATTTTGGTCCTGGTCACTCCTTGGACATTGTGAACTGACATAGGCAAAATACCTAAGTTGAGGTGGCTGAGTGAGTGCATAAATCTTGGGGAGGTGAAAATGAAGATAAAGAAAAGGGTTTAAAATGAGTGTGATGTGACCAATCATAAAGAAAGAAAAATAAAAGAAAATATTTGAAAAAAAGAAGATAAAAAAATAGAAAGATGAATGAAAATTTGTGAAAACACACCATACCCATACAAGTGCATAAAAATGGTGAAAAAGGAGGAAAAGAATTGAGAAAGCAAAAGGGTGAAAAGTGAAGATGGAGCCACATGTACTAGTTTCAAGGAGGTTTAGTCACTAAAATGATTCCATATCTACCATTCCCAGTCTGAAAGCCTACATTACAAGTTGAATCAAGTCCTATAGTGATCAAGCTTGATCATCGACAAACCAAAGTAGCGAAAATAAGGAAAAGTCTATGGTATGGAGTAATGAAGCATTTGAAATTTCTTTGTGAGTGAGAGTCTTACTTATTCAGTCTCATGTTTCATATTTCTATATTTGTGAGTTGGGGACTTCATTTGTTGTTAAGGTACATGGTTTGTGTTTGATTCGTCAATTGTATGTGAAAAGCATTGGTGACCGAGCTATACATTAATAGCTAGATGACATATCTTGATCCCTGTTTATCATGATTTGTGGTTTCTTGATGTGCATATTGTAACTTGATTTATGAGAAAAAAGGTCAAAAGTTGTTTGAGTTTATGGTGCAAATTTTGATTGATTGTTGGATGTAGTATCCTAGGTTTATTTTCTAGTTAAGCGTAATTTTTAATTTTTGTTTTCTTTGCTGAGGACAGCAAAGTCGAAGTTAAGGGTGTTGATGTGTTGTGAGTTTTACAACACTTTCGACTCTTAAAGTGAAAATGCAAAGACTTAGGTATGTTTATATGGACAGGAGTCTTTTACTTTCTTGTCATGGAAAATAGGTGTTGGAGCAAAATGTACAAAGATGCATAAAAGTGCAAAAAATTAATGAAGTACAAATCTCAGTTCAAGCTGAACCTTGATTATATGAGTCAAACTACGACTCGTGGAAAAACTCAAAAGGCTGGAATAAGGCGAAGGCAATGTATGACTTTCAATACGAGCCATAACTAGAGTTATGAAAATCTTCAGAGAAATTTGCATAACTAGAGTTATGACTTTCAATGATTCTTAAAGACTTGAAAGAACTCCAAATGCAACAAGAAGTGAGTCATAGGAGGAAGGTACAAGAATTATACCACAACACCGTGAAAACTTCGAAGATGTCAAAGTTCTCGGGTAAGCATGAATGGTTAATACGAATCGTAGGACTGTAGGCATAGAGTCATATCGGGCCCCAAGGATGTACGAGAGGCAGGTACGACACGTACAATCCTGTTACAGGTTGTAAGTTAGTGTGAGTTGAGCCGATGCGGATAGCAAATTTCTTGATAACTTAGGAAAAGGTTTGATATTTGTATAAATACCTTTTATGTTTATTTTAAGTTTAAAATAGCTAGAGAAAAGAGACATGTGAAAAGTATTATTTGTAAATTTTTATCAAGTTTTGGAGATCAATTCTGAGGATCAACACTCGATTTTATCAATTGTTCTTGAGATTGTTCATTGATATTCAAAGTAGGTTTTCTTTCAATTATTGTTGTAAGTATTTAATTATGTGTTTGTCTATGAATGCTAAATATAATCTTACAGTCATGAGAGCTAAAGCCTCTACAACTAGGATTGTGGGAACCATAATGAATTAACAAAATAAGGTTACACAAAAGTGATTGAAAACCAATGTTAAACGCTTGTATTATATTCTCTTTATTTTAAGCGTTTCTTAATGGTGTCCAACTTTAGGACTTTCCTGACTTATTTACTTGCTTGAACCTAGAGAAGTAGAGATTAAGAAAAGAGAATCACAACAAAGCCTTGATTTTTATGATCATTGAATTGACTTGAGTTGTGGTTGCGGGATAGTTAAATTAGGAACATATTGATAATGGTTAGTTTGAAATTGCTCCTGAGACCTAACCTGGTGATTGAGTATAGTCATCCAATAGGAACGAACTTGTCGTTTGGATGAACCCTAGTTATCAGTTCTAGTAGTTAGGATTGATCAAGTGTGTATACCCAAAGTAGTTATGAACCCATAGGGGAACAATTACCCTAGTTATTTGCAAATATCGATAACAATCAAAATTACAATCTTGTTTTAATATTTAGCTTATTTTGAAACCCCCCAATTTGGATATAACACCAATAAGTTTTGATACCGGCATTGGTCTAGATCTTACCTTATTGGCATCTGGGTTCGACCCCAACCCTCTTTGTTGGGGTTTTATTGAAATATCCGCTTCATACTTTGAAAGAAAGTGTGAGTTTGAGCGTTATCACTATCCGCCTCATCATCTGCTCCCTCATTGAACCCGCTAAGAACTTAGGGAGAGTCCGTAGGTCACACAGGAGGCCTCTCCTTGGGAGCTAGGGTCTTGAGGATCTTCTTGATCCCTTTCACATGTAGACAAACAACATCAGAGAGCGCCATCTCCTTCTCTCGCTCGAAGTCTCAGTCAACTTGAGCTACAAGCTTCAATGGAAATCATGCTGCATCTCTCCTGGACAATATTCTTGCTTACCAGAGGCATTTTAGTGAAAATGCGCTCTAAGTGAAATACATTGAAATATTGGAAGACTTCTATTCTCGGAGTTGCTGGCACCATCTGCTCTTCCTCTCTAATAGTTGTGAGCCTGAAGTGCCGTTATATATTCTCAACTAAACACACATCTCTTCTCCTTACCATACAGAACCACCACCTTCAAGGGTTAAAAATTTGTCACAATATGGCGGCCTGGACTCTGGGTACCTGTCCCATTTGCGAGCCTAGTAACAAGGCGGGCTAGTGATAGGCTTAGCCAAGAAGTACCTCCACTCCTCCAGAATTTGAGCCCTCACGTTCACCCTCACCTCACTCAGCACACATATCACCACGAGCACTAGGATGGTCAAGTCGTAACATTTGGGATGGACGGATGTCAGAGATGATCCACCCTCCTGGCCTCCACAATAAAATGGGTAATCCAAATACCCATCCTAGTAATCCCCCAATTGGTTGCAACCTCTTTTCCTCCTACATGCAAGCATCTACCAGCAGCATCCATTTTCATCCACGTCTGACAACTCTTCCTCCAGGGTTGGTAGGCCAATGCTAGTTAATAGAAACCGGGGTGAGAAGAATATACCTGCCCTTGACATAGCCACCTGCTCCCTGTTGTTCCACACCACGGTTGGGAAGTTAGCATAGAACTCCCAAGCCCAAATTCGATGACCCAACCCGAGTCCTCCACTAACGGGCCTAGCCTATCTCCAAGAGAAGGACGCAAAACTCAGTCCTTCTCCTTCCCGTCCTGCATAATGAAGCCCCTCTTATGAAGTAGATCTTTAGCCTGCTTATTGTTTCTGAACTGACACTGGTCGTTTACAAGCCGAATGTAATTTTCAATGCGGATGTTCTTTGCTATAGGAAGCCATAGTAACAAACTTTCATTAAAAATGAGCACTAGAGAAGGAATGGAAGGACTAAGAAAAAGAACGGTGAAATAGGATTTAAAATAAAGTCACTGCTCAGGCAGACAACATGTCTCCAAAACTCAAAGACTAGATTTGGGACTTCGTCAGAAAATCTGAAAAATCTGCGAGAAATTTGTCACAGAACGACTAACTGCGGGTTGTTGTAGGACCTAACAACTCGTTAGGTCGATCATGAGAAGAAGGATGGAGAAATGGTAGGGAGAAGCCAGTGCACCTAACGGAAGACCTCACGAGTCATGGTCAGGTCCATGACCCGTTAAGTCACTCATGGTCAGGCTGGGGTCGGGAAATTAAGAGTCGGGCAGTGTACCTAATGGAAGGACCTAATGATTCATGGTTAGACACCACGACTCGTTGGGTGGGCCCTGGTCAACTAATAACTTATTGATCCAAGTCGAGACAGTGGGGTTGACGGATGGGTAGCCTGAAGTCGTTATATCCCCATGAAGACTCTAGTGATTTGCAGGCGAGTATACCTAACGAGAGGTCCCAACAATTCGTAGCAGTGGTCCAACCAACAACTCGTTAGTGACGTTAGGACCCAATCAACCAAATTTCATATTTTTTTCCCAGGGATATTTTTGTAATCTCCTACCTATTTGATTCCTAAACTACATAATTTTAGTCATAATTTTAGACCTATTAGTGGGAAAAACGGTTCATTCCTCATTCCCACTCTAAGCTTTCAGAAAAAGTCATCATAGCTCTCCTCTCAAGAACCCTTCAAGCAACCCCTGAGTTTTCCTCCATTGAAAGCGAGTCAGTTTTCTCCTTCCAAGAAATTTCAACTTAGGTATGTGGGAAGTAAACAAGGGCATTTTCCTTCCTTTGTGTCACCCAAAGCCCTCTAATCATTTCTCTATCTGTTGATATTTTTGCCAAAGTGAATTTAAGCCCTAAATTTTGAGTAAAGACCATTTTGTGTATTAAATTCCATTTAGTTTGGAAAGTGTTATTTGGGTTGAATTTTATAGTATTTCTTATTGTTTATATGTTATAAAATCATTAATAAAATTAATTTTAACCTATTGTCATATAAGAGTTCTTTAATTCTTGAAATTATGTCATATTATGGAATTCTAGTGTTGTTGGAATGAGTTGGATTCTCTATTAGCTGCTTAGTATTTTGGTTTAGTTAGGGAGCAGTAGAACCTCTTCAAAACTATTCAGAACTTGTCAATTGATCAGTTTGACTTCAGTCTTTTCCTGAGGTGTCAGTGGTGCCTCCCATTATTAGAATCAGATTTAGAATCTAGTTTATTGGTCTATTAGGTAGTCATGACATTTTAGATATATTGCTTTGACTAGCCTTAAGACCCACTTCGAGATCTGATGTGTTCTTAGGCCGGTTTACGATGCTTCTAGATAAGCAGCTCTGATCCAGTCTAGAACCTAGTTTCAAATCTGGTCCGACAAGACTCTCAAAGTACTTTCAGTTATATGTCACACGACTAATCTTGGACCCAGAGTTTCGAGCTATCAGCCTAGTAGTTAGTTTAGTCTTTCCCGTGGGAGTTGGACTTAGCATAGACGGGAAGGCCATGGTTGATCTCGAGGCCAGTTTAGTTGAGGTCAGAAAAGCCCCGTCATGGAGAATGAAGATGGTGTAGTGGATTTTGAAAACCCAGCATTGGGGACTCGGGCATATATGCAAATTTCTCCAAGTAATGCAAAGGATCAAAGGTGTCCATGGGAAGGAGAAGGAGGCATCACAAAACTGACAGTAATCCTCTCCTCCTCCTCCTTATCCACATCGTTTGAAGAAGAAGCTGAAAGATGGGAGTATCAAAAGTTTATCTCTATGATTAAGTAGTTGTCGGTGAGCATCCCATTAGTTGAGGCACTTGAGAGATGCTGATATCTTAAACTCATGAAAGACCTCGACACTAGAAAAAGTTGTAAGTTTCAAAACCTGCTGATAATCTGTACAACTGTGGTGCCATCACTACCAGGGTTCTAGCTCAGAAGAAGGAAGACCCAGTGTCTTACTATACCTTGCACCATTAGGGAGGTTCGATTTGAAAGGATCTTTGTGATTTGGGAGCTAGCATAATTTGATGCATAGCGGTGTTCAAAGTTAGGCTTGAAACCCCACCGACTACTATGCGTCTTGATGGCCGATAGAACCCTTAAAAAGCTGGTGGGGATTTTATTTGATGTACTTGTCAAGATGGACAAATTTATATTGATGAGCTTCGTGATTTTGAATTTTGCAGAAGTCGATTCTGTGGTCCCCATCATTTTGGGGCGATCATTCCTTGCAATAGGTAGGGCCCTAGTAGATGTGGAGGCAGGCCAGCTAAAATTTAGGTTTAACAAAGAAGAGGTCACCTTAAACATTAGCCGGACCGTAAGCGACCAAAGGAATTCGGCTGAAATCGACCTTGGAGGATGGAGAGGAATTACTTGACGAATTACAGTATTCAAGTGACATGAAATTCGTGCGCGGCGTTAATCAGGCTCAGTCTTGGGCAAAATAGCATGCCCAAGTGATGCTTTGTAACTTGTTTGTCCTTGTTTATAGGCTTAATTATATACATTTCTCATGATATTTATGTAAATGTGAATATATATCTTAACCAACATGATTAGTTCTTGTTTATGTAGGTTTGAAATGAATTTGAGAACTAATCCATGGGTTGGTGAAGTAGAGGCATGGAAATCGAAAGTAAGACACGGGCATCTGACCAAGGAGGATCTGTGGCTTGACCCACCCGGCATGTTGGCAATGTGCACGGTAGGCAGGCTGCACGACAGGGTCGTGACACGCCCTCAAACGTCTTTGCACAAGCGGCGTGCCACCTGCGCCAATGCAGCAAGGGGCTGCCTGGCGAGCAGTTTTATGAGTTTTCAGTGTGCATCCGTGATCCCTCCGTGTCTGGAGGCATATTGGCGCGATAACCTCCGTGACACGGATATTTATGTCGGGCATAATTTTTTACAATTCTCATTTACTATAAATCGGTCCCTTAGCTCCTAAAAATATTTTGTCACGATTTATTTGAAAAACTGCCAAGGAGTGAACAGAGAGGTGGAGAACTCACCTAGGGTTCATCAATTTCATCTTCTCTCTTCTACCAATTCTTGTAAGATGTTACTTTAATTATGTTTTATTGTAGGTATACTAACTTGAGTGGCTAGAACCCTTCCCTCTAGGGTTGAAGCAGCAAGATATGATTGTGACTATGAATTTGTTTTGGTTTTAAGTTATTAATTGTTGTTTGTCTTACGTTCTTAATTATGGTTTTTTTAATGATTGATCACCATGAAAACACCCGTTACCTAGATTAAATCTTGAGAAAGTAAACCTGGGCAAGAACAAGAATGTGAGGCAAGTTTGTATCTTACGGTAAATTCGCGGTTAGGATAAGAAATTATACCTAATTTGCCTTGCATGATTTATTAAAACAGGATGAGCTAGACACCAACTTAAAATTATTACATCACCACTCGAAGAAGTAGTTGTGGCTAAGTTGAGTTAAATGATTTTGAGGTAAAGTCCCTAATCAGAGCATAAACCCCGTAAACCACATCTATGTAATTGAATTGCTAACAGAATGTCAATCCCACTCAACAATGTAGTTGTGAGGCTACTTTGTCATGTTTAGAAGATCGAAAGACCATGAACATGCAATGTTAATTATTTGAGACGACAATTAATAATTCATGCCCAAGCCATTACAAAGCGTAGTATCGCATGATTCTCCGGCATTAGCCTAGTTGCTCCTTGAATGTTTTCAGGAGGCCCTGAGTGACCACTCCTAGGTGTAATTAAACTCTGTGAAAAAGTATAAATCAACACTTGTAGTTAATATCACACTTGAACTTGATAATTAGCTGAATCGGTCCAGTCCTTGTGGGTTCGACATCCGACTCTTAAAAAGGGCCAATGTATTACTTGTACGACCCGTACACTTGGGGGGGTATCATGTTTTTGGCGCCGTTGCTGGGGACTCGGAGAAGTTTAGTAAATTTATCTATTTTTGTGTGATTTTTAAATTTCCTTAAGTGTTGATAAAACGAATCTTAGTCGACTTGTGCGAGGAGTGTGATTGTCTTGCCGGTAGCTGGAATAGAGAACTTGTGAACCGTTGCTTGAACCTGGACGTCAAATCCATTTGCGAAGGAGAGTAGCTCTTGAGCAAAAGCTGAAAAGACTTCAAGAAAAGGTAAACAACAACCACCCTTGGACAAACAAAGTTATCATAGGAAGCAATGGCGGCCAGGACAAGTTTGCGAAGTGGCAATCCACAAGCGACGAATGTGAACTCTAGTAATCATAAACCAGAACCTGGAGAGACTTTGAATTGAAACAGAACATGGTGCAGCTATTACATTCTGTGGTCAATTCACCGGGATGGCACATGAGGACCCCAGCACTTACGGAGACATTCTTGAGATTAGTGACACTTTTCTCCCCAGGAGTGTCCACGAGACATATCCGACTTACCCTCTTCCCATTTTCACAGTTGTGAGAGGCAAGAAGGTGGTTGAAAGTTGAGCCACCAAACTCAGAACTTCTTGGGATGATTTGGCGAAGAAGTTCTTGATCGGATTCTTTCCTTTAGGCAAGGCTGAGAATTGAAGTGAAATCACGAGTTTCAAGAAGAGGCACGATGAGAGACATATTTGGCTTGGGAAAGATTCAAGTCATTATCAGAGAGACTGTCCATCATCACCAATCCAATGAAGTGCTGGCTCATACCTTTGTAGAAAGTGTAGACCCACATACAAAAATTTTCTGGGCTCTTGCATCGGGTGGGCAAGCCTTAAAGACTTGCCACTTTGTTGAATAGAATTGCTCAAGGAAATCCCGAGAATGGCACGGTGAATCATCGAGAGGGCAGGAGAGAGTAGGGTTGATGAAGTAGATGGTATGAATGCCTTGGAGGCACAGATTAGCTCATTCATCAAATGATGACTTCCAGTTCAATAAGCAGTATGAACCAACAACAGGACCAGGTTAATGAAGTTCAGTAAGCTCCGAGTTGGTGTGGGAATTTGCGGAAACAATGGGCACAATGCAGAATCTTGTGGAGCCAACCCGGAGTTAGTCAATTTTGTTGGGAATGTTCAAAGAACAATTACAACAGAATTGGCAGAAACCGCAAATTTTCTTGGGGTGGAAATCAAAGGCATAGTTATCGGTAACCTCAACAGCAGCAGTATCAGCAGAATAGGTAGAATGATGGCGAATTGAGCATCAACATTGAGGAAACGTTGCAGAAAATCATGGAACCAGAGACTCAGGTAGCGAGAGGAAATCGGGCGAGGATGGCATCGGCAGAAGAATCAGCAATTGGCCACTCGCAATCTAGAAAAGTATATGGGTCATATAGCAGCTGCTCAAGACATGAGACCGCAAGGAGGACTGCAAGTGACACAGATCCTAACCCCCTCCAAGTCTATGCCATCAGTCTGAGAAATTGGAAAGCAGTGCAGTGATGTAGTGCCGAAAGAAAAGAGATGATGTGCGACGGAGTTGGGTAGTCAAAGGACCATCACTGACAAGGGAGAGAATCAGAGCGTTGTGCAACAAATGCACAATCTTCATTACAGCCAGCACAAAGACCTCTACCAGCATTCCCTCATAGATTCGAAAGAGCAGGAATGCTTCAAAAGTTCTTTGAGATTTTCAAAAGAACTTCACATAAATTGCCTCTTATTGATGTTTTGGAGGGAATGCCCAAGTAAGTACTTAAAAGATGTGGTGGTCAACAAAGTAACGTTGGTGGATGTTCAGACAGTAGCACTGAGTGAGGAGTGCATCCATAGGGTAATGAGCAAGATACTAAAAGCTCAAAGACCCGAGAGAGTTTTACCCTCCCATACAAATTGGTAAAGCTGAGGTGATACAAGCTTTATGTGATCTGAGGCAGCAATAATCTAATGCCCCTATCTTTATTGCTGGGTTAAACCACGGCCAACAGATTGATATTGCGGTAGCGGACAAATCGCAGTACCGGGATGGAATCATAGAGGACCTTCTCATCAAAGTGGGTAAGTTTATTATACCTACTGATTTTATTATCTTAGATTTTCATGTTGATGACCAGGTACCCTTAATCTTGGGATGGCCATTCTTGTAGGAGGCGGTAATTGACTTAAGAGCGGGGACCACGAAAATGAGGGTCGAGGATGATGAATAACTCTTAGAGTTTACTAAGAGATTAACCCACCCACACTACAGAAACCTTTAAGTTAGTGTGTTGTCAGAGGATAAGTGTGGGGTGGTAGATTCACAGGTCTGACCAAAGGTAATAATAAAGTAGCCGAAGGTTTGATAAAGGGCTTCAATGTGAGAAGAGAAGTTGGAGGAAGAGAGGAGCAGTGGAGGTTGTGTCCTCTAAAATTCAAAAGAGAAGAAAATGGTTCACAGAAGGGAACCCAGGTATGAGGATGTCCTGAAAAGGATAGTCCACGTCGTGTCGCGACGTAAAATAAGGCACTACTTGGGAGGCAACTTAAAGGTACCACAGGTATAATTTGTGATTTTGTTTATGTGACTCTGGTACTTTCAACTTGTGTTTTGGTAGAAAGTTAGGCACGAAGAGGGGAAACCAAAGCTACCCTTGGAGGAGAGAGCTAAAGAGCATGGAAAGAGGAAAAAGTGTGAGGTCAAACACCCACTTATGCAAATTTGAAAGAAAAGCATGCTTGGCTAAGCCTAGAGGCCTGGGGAGTATTTCTCATCTGTTTACTTTTAATTAGATGCTTTGGGGACATAGCATGAGGATTCAAGTGTGGGAGTGAAAACTTTTTAAAAAATTATGCTTAATGATTTTTGGTGAATTGAATTAGCAGGAGAAATATTGGAACAAAATTTTGAATTTAAGCATGACTTCACCACCCGTTAGTTTTCTTTTTCAGTTCTTTTCCAATGTGGGGGAGGGGGTCTTTGAACCGAAGAATAAAAATTTCTCTTTGTCTGTATATAGTTCTTTAGTCATAGTTAGAGACTATTTCCGGTGATGGAATGGATGACGACCGTCTTGAGGAAAATTAGTCAATAGGTTTGCGTTTTTGAGCCCGTAGCTAATTGATGGCTTGATGTTCTGTTATGTGTTATACATGCTTGTAAGATACAAGTGTGGTTAGTGTTGAAGCATGTAAGAAGTGTATAACTTTGGTTAGACATAGGCTCTTGAATTTGACTTCGATGAGATTGAAGCTTAATTTTAATTCTTGTGATTAGTTTGAGTTAGGATTTACATTGAATGTGTTTTGAATTGAGCATGTACCGTGAGTGTAAGTTTTCAAAATTGCTATTATGGAATGTCTAGAACTCTGGTGTGTATATAAATGAAATGAAGGATGTAAGACTATAGGAGATGATTTAGGCATTTCTTTGGACAGAACTAATTTATCCCTCACTTTACCTACCTTGAATGTTGAATCCTAGTGAGCCCCATTGAGCCTTAAGCCTATTCTTTGATAGCTACAATATAATCTTAATCATTATCCTTGAATTTGATCCGAAAACTCCTAAGTGCTTAAGTGAAAAATTCCAAAGAGTGAAGGAGTGAAAAGCATGGAAAAGAAGGAAAAGTAGCGGTTGTAAGAGTTGAGAAAAGGTCAAAGGTGCACTGTTTTGAAAATGCTTGATTATTGGTAGGGAGTAAGAAAGTAAATGAATGAAAAGTTTCTTAGGTACTCATACTAATAAGCTGAATGTGCTTAAAGCCATGGGAACAAAAACAAAGAGACAATTCAAGAGTGAAAAGATTGAGGAGGAAGTAAGAAAGAGATGTCCTTAATGAAGGTTGAAGTTATTAAAAGGCGCTTGGGGAAGATAGCCACTGTTATTATCCACAATGTACCTACCTTTCCTTAAGCTTACATTACAAACCATTAAGTCATACTTGATCTTGCATTCATACATCCTTAAATTAGTGGAGTAAAACACTAAGGGCAAACATAGGTAACTACATGATGCATAATTCTTTGTAAGAGTGAGCGTAATTCTATTCATATACCCATACATGTTATGATTTGAAAATTTGTGAGCAAAAATGGGTAACTCACTTGTTGTGAGGGCACATGTTTAATGAAGATAACATTCATGTCAGTTTCTTGTCAGTTGATTTGCATGAGTTTTCTAAGATTGAGAGTCGATTCTGGATGTTAGGAAGTCTTAACATAGTTGTATTTCATTTCAATGATTAAAAATCGTACATGCTCTATTTTTAACTTGCGATCTCAAACAATCATTGTAACCGTAGCTTGAATTGTCTTGCTAAATTAGTTATGTGTGAGTCTTCATTTACATGAGATGTAAAACAGTTGTTGGGCGAACAAGGCTTTAAGTGTGGGGTAGGTGATCTTGGGCAAATAGCATGCCCAAGTGATGCTTTGTAACTTAGTTTTTGTCTTGCTTATTGGCGTAATTATATAAATTCTCATGTAAATTTTATGTAAATGTGAATATATACACTAACCAACATGATTAGTTCTTGTTTTTGTAGGTTTAAAATGAATTTGAGGAACTAATCCATGAGTTGGTGAAGTAGAGGCATGGCATCAAAAATAAGATGCGAACGTCGGCAAGGAGGATACATGAAACAGCCCACCTGCTTGTTGGAAACGTGCCACGGAGGCAGGCTGCGCGACAGAACCCGTGACACGCCCTCCGACGCGCTGCACAGCCGTGCCACGCGGCAACGCGGCAGGGGATGCGTGACGGTTTTATGAGTTTTCAGTGCATCTGTGATGCCTCTGTGTCACGAGGCATATTGGCGCGATAACCTCCGTGACATGAAACGCTATTTCATGCCAGGCATAATTTTGTACATTCTCATTTACTATAAATAGGTCCCTTAGCTCCTAAACATTTTGTCACGATTTATTACGAATAAACTGCCAAGGAGTGAAGGAGGAAGCGGGAGAACTCACCTAGGGTTCATCAATTTCATCTTCTCTTCTACCAATTCTTGTAAGTATATTACTTTAATTATGTTTTATTGGCAATTATACTAACTTGAGTGGCTAGACCTCTAGGGTTGAAGCCTGAGAATGATTTTGACTATGTAATTTGTTTTGGTTTAAGTTATTAATTGTTGTTTTGTCTGCATTCTTAATGATGGTTTTTTTAATGATTGATCACCATGAAAACACAGGCGTTACACACCTAGATTAAAGCTTGAGAAAGTAAACCTAGAGCAGAACAAGAATGCAGGAGCAAGTATGTATCTTACGATATAATTGCGGTTAGATGAAATTATACCCTATTTGCCTTGCTTGGTTATTAAAACAGGATGAGCTAGACATAACAGATTATTACATCACCACTCGAAAAAGTAGTTGTGAAGCTAAGTTGAGTCAAATGATTTGAGGTACGAAAGTCCTAATCAGAGCACAAACCCCGAAAATCACATCTACGTAATTGGTGCCCACGAACTAGAATGTACATCCCCGCTCAACGATGTAGTTGTTAGGCTAGTTTGTTGTGTTTGAAACTCAAAAGACCATGAACATTCAATGTTAACTATGTGAGACTGACAATTAATAATTTCATACTTAAACCATTACAAGCGTAGTATCACACAGTTATCCAGACGTTAGCCTAGTTGCTCCTTGAATGTTTTGAGTATATCGATGACCACTACCCTTAATTAAACTCTATTGAAAAAGTCTAAATTAAAACTTGTGAAATTTAATATCACACTTGAACTTGATAATTAGCTGAATTGGTCCAGTCCTTGTGGGTTCGACATCCGGCTCTTAAAAAGAGCCCCTTTGTGTGCTGTCGACAGTACACTTGAACATCCTCACGCATGGAGAGCCTTGGAGGTGTTTGTGGCTGTCAGTATCAAAACACCCACGTCATTCCACGAAGTTAAATCAAGCGCTTGGGGAGGCAACCCAAGTTGTAAATGTAAAGAAAAATCTAGTGTTTATGTTTGTTGATGAGTGTGGTGAATAAGATGGAAAATCTTAAGTTCGAACCAAAAATTGGAACTTGGATTACAGGTGCAAACCCACGAGCAGTCGTCGTCTGACGACGACTTGTTCAATCAACTCTGAAGAGAACTACATAAAATGGGGGAGCAACGAGCAGCAACGATTTGTGTCTTCCAGAAACATATCGTCATGTCCCCTATCTTCTTTGGATCAAAGTATAAATTAGAAGGAAAAGGGTGATAACGGCTCACTCAACGAATCGTTGGGAGACCAAGCGAGTTGTTCAGTGACCCATCTTAATACGCAGGCCAAGGACGATGACTCAGGCAACGACTCATTGGGTGACACCACGAGTCGTTACTTGACTCGTTAGGTCCCAGGTAAGTTATTGAACTCAGGTAAAAGAACGAAGGGTCAACACGAGTCATCATCACTCAGCTCATGTAGTTAGTCATCGGGTATTTCATTTAATTTCCATCCGACCCGGCCCAGAAGTGAAATTGGGAGTAATTTTAATTTGCATCACCTAAAAACACAAAAATCCGATTCTTTCCCTTTTTCCAAAAGCCTCACCAGCGTCCCTCTCAACCACTTCAAATTTCCCTCTTCTTCTTCTTCTATTCATCCCATTCAAAAGATCTCCTCGACCTTGCACTCCATTCACTCAAACACACACATGGCCCCTCCGTCACTGACCAAGCATTTTTGTAGTACTCTTTCCCCATAAAATTTTGAATATTGTGCATTTAAACAAAAAATTTGTGAGGACCCATGTTGTGAATAAAATTGAATCGACTGAGTAATATTGTGCTTGTGCAACATTTTGTGCCTCTTGATGGTTGATGAACCCTAGAAGGGAATTAATAAATAAATGAGTTCGATTGTATGTGCACTTGGTTTGGTTTAGGAATGTGATGATTTTTGTATTTGTGAGTTGAATATTGGAAAGAAGGTGAAGATGAACTTTATGGTGAACTAAAACTCTTGACACGAGCTATCAGGAGTCGTTGGATCACCAAGCGACTCATTGTCTAGCTAGATCTGGTCGAAAAAAATTAAGCCAATGGTAGTCCATGCCTTCGACTCGACCTAATGACTCATTTCCTTGGCAACGACTCATGGGGACCAGTCGTCAAGTACAGTGGCCCAACTTGAAGGAAGTCAGTCTGAGGTGACCTCATAAGTGTGCCAGTGGCAACGACCTGTTTAGTCACCCATCAAGACCCTTGGGCACCAGCCCAAAAACTGATTTTTTTTCATTAAATCTTGCATGCTAACAATGTTTCCACGGGTATAATGGCTCCAAGAGGTACACCAAAGAAGGGCCCAACAAAGAGAGAAACACCTGAGCGCAGTCAACCTTCATACCGTAGACTGCATAATGATCCATCCTCCTCACGAAGAGTCAGGTGGATCTGAGGAAGAAAGTGACATATCGAAGAGCGGTTAGTGAGGAGACCCACCGGGGCTAGGGCTCAACAAATTTCAAATCCGGCGATACACGATGGATGCTCCACTAGCAAGGATCCACCCAGCCACACGGATGTTCATGCTAGGTCTGCTGCTACACTTGCTCCTGAGGCTCCACAGCTAACTAAGACAAAGACAGTTGATGAATCACATGCTCGGCGAGGGGATTCGTGTGGGCTGATGGAGACCTTGGACATCAAGCGGGCCTAATATGCATGTTTTGGGGCGTGTCGGCACCGAGCAGCCCGGCATTTAAAGGACTACGTCGGTGTCCTCATAACCGTGCCACTGATCAGGGGCATATTTATATGCCAAATATGATACTCAAATGTAGCTTTTGCTTTGTTTGTCCAACCAATGTGTGTACATTCTCATGTAAAATGTACGGAAGTGTGATTTTATACTAACCAACATGATTAGCATTGTTTTAAAGAACATGCTGATGGAATAAATGACATGTTGGGAGAAATCGAAGATCAACTCGGGAACCAGCAAGGAAGCATTTGGAGAAGCAAGGAATACAAGGGCTCCTTGATGGGCCGTGACACGCCTTCGCCAGCGGATGCAATCATTCGGGTAAAAGTGCAAGAAATTCCAGTGAAGGTGCGATTAGGCCGTGGCACGTTAGAATTAGTTTCCCCAGACCTTGAAATTCAGAGAGGGTCCGCGGTGCACCGTGGCACGCTGGGCATGCCCGCGTTGCATGCCGTGCCACGTTGAGATATTACACAGGCGTGAACTCGAGCTTCCGCGTTCGCACCCCGTGTCACGGATGCGGTGCTTCAGCGATGCACTCCGTGACACGTTACTTTTTATTCCGGAAAAATTATCCTAGTATAAATAGAACACTTAGGTTCATTTTTTTTGACTTGGTGGAGCAAGAGCGTGGGTTACGGGCGGTTTTGAGGACGAAAATTCTTGTGTTCTTCTCTATCCCTTTCTTCTTCCTTTCAATTGTTTGCATGATTCCATTCATTTAACGATTTTCAATCACAAATGAGTGGCTAATCCTTTCTTGCTGAGGTTATGAACTATTGTATTGAAATGTGATTGATTATCTGGTTTCTTCATCTTTTCTTCTATGGTTGTTCTATTTAATTCTTGTTCTTACTACGTTAATATACGCCAATGTTAATGTGAATCTAAAAAGTCCGGTTTCACCGAAGACAGAAAGCTGGAAAGTTGTGAATTAATAGGATATGATCTTTTCTTGGTTTGGAAAATTGGGAATTGATTTACCTTCAGGATTAGAAATATACCTGAATCATATTAGTCAAGTGTGGAATCGGTTTTGTATGGCTAAGAACTTGAATTTCTTCTTATCCACAAAATGTAGGTGGAAGGTTCATGATTCTTAAGTTGGGTTAAATACGAGTTTTAATCCATAGGCATAAGTTCCGACTAGCAACCGGAGAAAAGATAAACCATGTATGTCGATACTTAGTTTGTTTACATGTTCTTTGTAGCCTCGGCAATGCTCACATTCATAGTTGATTCAAGCTTTTTAAATATTTTATTTTGTTATAAAAATAGTTTCCAAAATACAAAAACTCTTCTTTGCTTGTTGTCTTCTTTATTATAGTTGTAGTAAATTAGCACTTGAAAGGTTTCACCCGTAGTCCCTGTCCTTGTGGGTTCGATATTAGGTTCTTAAAGAGCCACTATATTACTTGCACGACCCGTACACTTGCGGGCTCATCATATTTTAGGCGCGTTGCCGAGGACTAGGCAATTGGTGAAATTTGATTTTTCTTAACGTGTTAGTTTGCTATTTCAATATTTTATTGTTGACACCTTGGTCTTAGCCTGTATTTGCGGATAACGAGTTACATTGAACAACGGCAAGAGACAGGGGGTTTGGTGGATCCATCCTTAGAGCCGGAAAGACGGAGTTTCATCGCCAACGGAAGAAGCTCTAGAGAAAATTGCAGTTGCTGAGACAAACTATTATTGGAGCAACCACAGAATCCCCACTTCTGCGGGCAGTACTAGTGCCCAGTGCTGTGAGCCGGTTCGCGATGTGGCAATCCACATGCTAGTAATCTAACATCTAGCATCCATAGAGCACGAGCTAGGATGGAGGTTAGAGCAAACAGAATATGGTGCAATTGCTGCACACAAGCGGGCAGTTACAGGTCTCCCTCACGAGGATCCACAAGCTCTTCAGAATTTTCTGGAGATAAGTGATACTACATCCCCGCTGGAGTGTCAACAGATTACGTCGGGCTTACACTTTTCATTTTCACTTTTGGGAGAAGCCAAGAGGTGGCTAGTGAGCCTCAAACTCTATAACCACATGGGATGATCTTGAAGTTCTTGATCCGATTCTTTCCTTCCAGTAAAACAACAAGGCAGAAGTCAAATTCTAAGTTTTCAAACAAAGAGAAGGAAGAATACACGTATCAAGCTTAAATTCAAATCATTGTTGAGGTACATCCTCATCACCATCAATCTAATAATGATGCTGGTGCACACTTTTATAGAATGTTTGGAACCCCACACAAAAATTTTGCTGGATTCGGCGGCTGGGGGACAAGCTTTAGAAAAGACTTAAGGAGCTTTATGCTTTGCTTAATCGTATTTCGCGGGAAATCCAGAATGCGAGACTCTTCAAGGGGAGGGAGCAAGGAAGCAGCTGGAGTCTTGGGAAGTGGATGGGTTACAGCTATCGCTGCACAGATAGCCTTGCAAGATCAATTAAACACCCACTTCCGCAACATAGACTTGAGCCAGTCTCAAGCCCCGGTGAATACGGTGCGAGATTTGGTGAAGTGTGCGGGAGCAATGGACACTCAGGTAGTGTTGTGGGCAAATCCAGGGCTCGGTGAACTTTGTCGGTAATGTAGGAGCAATCTGTAGTATGGGAACAACTACAACTCTAATTGGAGGAGTCACCCGAATTTCTCTTGGGGTAGCAACAACCATCGGGGCGGAGTTCGAGTCGGGGGATGCGAGGCGGAATCAAGGAGAGACCCACGAGAACTATCAGCACAATACAGGGTGCTCAATGCCCTCCTCCTCCATCACCCAGCGTTGAGGAGACGTTCAAGCAGTGATAGCTAAGCCAAGCTCAATTGCAGGCTGACTATGTCAAATGGCAGCCAAGTCAAGAACAATCCTTCAACTACCAAGGCTGGAGTATCAATTTGGGCGGTTCTTGGAGCCGGAACACCGGGCCTGGGGAGGACTTCCCGGTGAAACAGATCCTTTAGCAGGTAAATGCAGTGACCACGAGGTGGTTTGCAGTTGAAGGAGGTGGAACCCGAAGCCTCAGTCGGGAGCGACGAAGCGGAGAGGAGCAGAATGATGAGAGGGAAACACAAGATCTTGCATCCCGAAGCCTCCACCCCGTTCCCTCAACGATTGGAAGCACAAGGAGGCGTGCTTCAAAAATTCATGGAGGTGCTTAAACAGGTACACATTAACTTACCTCTTGTTGATGTTTTGCAGGGAGTGCTAAGTACGCCAAATATATAAAGGACATCGTGGCCAACAAGCGGGCTTACAGATATGCCATGAGTGGCCTTACGGAGGAGTGCACTTCCCGGATACAAAACCGGTTGCCACAGCTCAAAGATCCTGGGAGCTTCACAATTCAAATAACAATCGGGCAAAGTATCCGAGCTCGCGGTTTATTGGATTTAGGGCGAGCATTAACTTGATGCCAACCTCGGTATTCAAAAGTTAGGTCAAGTCCTAGACCTACAACGGTGATTTTGCAGCTCGCGGATCGTTCTTAGCAAGACCAGATGGTATTGTGGAGGACGTGCTAGTGCAAAGTCAGCTCTAATCTTCCCGGTGGATTTTGTCGTGCTGGATTTTGAGCCAGACGCGGAAGTCCCATTTATTTGGGACGGCCTTTGTAGCAGCAGGGAAAGTGCTTATAGATGTAGCTGCGAGCGGTGACTATGCGAGCGCACGACAAGATGGAGGTGTTCGTGTGTACAAGGCCACCATTGTACGAGGAACTCTCGTTGATCAACGTACTTGAGCAACCGGAAGTAACAGCCAGGGCGTTGAACATCGAAAATTAGTGGGAGAGCCCCGATAAATGTAAGCGATGAGGGTGAGGGTCGTGTTGAGAAAACGTCCGTCACCCACAAAGGCAGAATGAGCTTAAACACGTCGAGCCGAGACGGTAAACCAGGCGCTGACTGAGAGGCAACCCGTGAATTGTAATTGTACATTGTACATACGAAAGGAAAAAAAAGAAAAAAAAAGATTTTATTTTTATTTATTTTTTATGTATAGTAGTGTAAATAGAAAAATAAAATATTTTGTTCCTCAACCCTTGGAATTCTAACCGATTTCTTGTGGTAAGATGTTTTACAGGTTGATCGGAGGGAAAAATGCAAAAGGAATGCAAGAGAAAAACAGAGGTAAGAAAAAAATTTTAAGTGGCAAAGCAGTGAGCACAACGCGATGGCTCCGTGTCAGGAGGTCCTCGGGTTAACCTCCGTATTTACGTTGCAAAAAGTGATGAAATTTACAAATTCCAGAATGCCTGCGCGATGGCTCCGTGTCACGGAGGGCATGCTCCGCGTTACCCTCCGGTGACACGTTGGCGTGTTAATCGTCGGGTCACACCTGGTCACCGGGCGACCCGCGAAAATCCCACTTTTTAAACCCCAAATCCCCTCATTTTCTCATTTTCTTACACCCTCCGCGACAAAACCCCCAAAAATCCCCTCCCTTCAACGTGTCACGGCAATAGGAGTATAAATTCATCAACTTTTCTTCGATATCATCGGATTAAAGGTATGTTCTTGAACTCAACTTCAATTTTAGCTAAAAATTTTGATTTCTAGCATGAAATAGGAAAAATCCATGCCCTAGATATAAATTGAGCTTAAATCAATTTGAGTTGTTGTTGATTGTTGTTCGTAGTATCGTTGTGATCATATGAGCATTAGAATATGCTTAATTGAATTTTGTGAAATTGTAGCGAGGGTTGGGTTGTGAATGAAAAAAATTGATTTGAGGTTGAAATTTGAGAAATTGTTGAGAAATAGGAAAAATCCATGCCCTAGATATAAATTGAGCTTAAATCCGTTTGAGTTGTTGTTGATTGTTGTTCGTAGTATCGTTGTGATCATATGAACGCGAGAATTACATGCTTAATTGAATGTTGCGTGAAATTGTAACTAGGGTTGGGTTGTGAATGGAAAAAAATTGATTTGAGGTTGAAATGGGAGAAATTGTTGAGTTGTGCATATTAGGTGAATTGAATCGTGTGTGCTTATTGTATTACGCTCAAGAAACGATGAAATTATCGGGGGGGCGAATTGGGTGAAATTTCACGAACTTATCGAATCACATAAAAATCGGAAAATTGCTTAGGTTGAGTTTGTAAAATATTCTTATTTTTCTCATTATCTTTTAGCTAAGTGCCATGTGATGAAATGATTATCGATAGTATGTTGGAATTAGCTGTACGAAGTTTGAGTAGTACATAGAGGTGATACTGTCGAATTTTAAGAAGGCACGAGGCAATCTTGTTTGTGTTGTTTTTCTTTTTTTAGTTGTTGTTCGAGTTTTTGTT
>JACEIK010002390.1:139613-175183 GCA_018107945.1 Datura stramonium
ATCGAGAGTTCAAAAGACATCTCTAGCAAACTCAACAGATATCTCCTCCTGAACCCAATAATCCATTGATATTTTTCAAAAATCTTCCACACTTTTTCCCGCCAGCCAACTGATTGTTACTACAATAAGCTTCTTCAACAATCTACTTACAGTTAACAACAGAAGGTTGATAAAATGAGAAGTTGATAATTTGAATCCATGGCTACTCAAAGGAATAACCCAAACAGCTCTACATCCATGGCTGATCAAAGGAATAACGCAAACATCTCTAAATCCACGAACAAGAAAAGACAACCATTATCGGACATCTCCAATTTCAGTCTTATACCCACTTCCACTCTCCGCAAGCTTTGCTCCTCATCCTCCGCTTCTTCTTCGAAACCTCAAAATGTTATTCGAAAACCCCCAATTCCTGTTTCCGGATCTGTTTCGAATACCTCAAAACCCGACAACAATTACACGGAGGCAAACTCTGAAACTAGCGTCGCTTCTTCCAATTTCAACTCTGTTCAAAACACTAACCCTGTCCATGTTTCTACTGTTAGCGGTGTCGCTCTTCTACCTGGGAATTCGTCGACTAGGTCTAGTATGATTTTCTTTCCCTCCTCTATATCTCTGTATAGATATTTGCATATTCCAGTTTATTTGCATTTTGCTTTTTGGGTTTTGTCATTTCGGTTTATTTTACCCTCTTTGACATCAGGGAGTAAATTTATTGCTTACATCAGCAACTGAACATTCGGCTCTATCTGATCTTCTTGACTCGTTTTCATGGGTTCTGTTTCATGTTTTATGAGGATTATAATGGATAATGTTAAATTATATATCCGCAATGATGAAATTGATTATGGAAAAGAAATTGATTTTTGTAGGCTTTTTGCTCCATCCTTTTTAGAATTACCACAGCTCAATAATAATACCTTATAGAATAACTAATTCCGCCATTCTGGGAAAACTACAATGAGGATTCTGAACGCCAAATGTTATGAACCAAATTATTAACTTTTCTTGTTTAAAACTTTAGTTGCAATAGTTGTCTTAAATCCAATCGAACTTGCGGAACACGGGTTTCAGCAATCTTTTCTTAAAAATTTAACTGCTGAGAACCTTTTAAAGTCCTCAGTATTAAAAAATCATCTCATTACTATTGATAAAGTAATCATGATAACTAAACCCGGGTTTCAGCAATCTTTTCTTAAAAAATTAACTGCTGAGAACCTTTTAAGGTCCTTAGTTTAAAAAAATCATTACTATTGATAAAGTAATCATGATAACTTATAACTATGAGCATGTGAAGATTCATATAGTCAGTCCGAAGTCTACTTAAAGGAGGAGGTTGTGTTAGATTAGACGCAAGCCTAATAACACTCATAGTGTGATTTATTAAGGAAGCTTTGTACATTTGAAACATGATCTGAAGATGCCGACTCCCTGTAAATTGAGTTTTATATTGGAAAGTGAATTGCAAACATGTTCCTTCCATTTGAACAGAAGCAATCTACGTAATAGTTAACATTGATTTTCCACATTTTCTCTATAAGCTTGGCTTCTCATTTGGTAACGTGAAAATTATCTCTCCAGTATTTAAATGCTAAATTCAGTGAATGTGCTACTATGTGTGATTTTCTGACCTTTCAATGCCTATTTGTTGGCATGCCTAAGGCAAACCTTTCTAATTTGTCTCTTGTTTGTTACTCAAGCTGGAAGGGGTAATGAAGCTGTAGTGTATAATCGAAGGGACAATACAAAGAAGTCCAATTTAGATGCTACTGGTCTGCCCTTCACTTCCAGTCATGAAAAGAAAAAAGACAAAACGAAGGAGATTGACGCGCCTTTCCTTTCGCTGCCTTCTACCGTTATGAAGGATAAAGGGAAAGCAATTGCTGAGCCTCTCAGTAGCTTTTCTCCTGAGACTAAGGAAGATAAGGGGAAAGGAGTAGCTGTTCTGTCTGCCCCAGTTTCAGGAAATAAAGCTGTAGTTAACAATCGAAGGCAGATTGAAAAGAGGTCTAATTTAGAAGCTACTGCTCTGTCCTTCACTTCCAGTCATGAAAACGGAAAAGACAAAAGGAAGGAGATTGATGAGCCTTTCCTTTCCCTGCCTCTTACAATTATGAAGGATAAAGGGAAAGCAATTGCTGAGCCTTTCAGTAGCTTATCTCCTGAGACTAAGGAAGATAAGGGGAAAGGAGTAGTTGTTCTGTCTACCCCAGTTTCAGGAAAGAAGAAGATGAAGGGTATTCCCGAGCCTTTCATGTCTTCATCTCGTCAGAAGGTAAAAGCCAAAGTTCAGGCAATTTCTCATGAGCACTTCCCTTCAGATGAAAAAGCAGCAGAAGCAAAATGTGGTGTTTTGTCTAGGAGTTGCTCATCTTTAAAGAAAACAAGGGGAAAAGGGATGGCAGATGCTTCAGTTTTTAGTTGCCCCACCTTGCCAAAGACGAGAACCAATAGGTATCTTTCTCTCTTTCACTGCTTTTCTATTCATGTCTTCCTCTACATGCACCTTGAGGGAGTGGTTTTTCCCCTTCTTCTACAATATCAGTTTTTTTCCTTTTTTCTGAGGCTAGACACATGAGATATGAAGCTTGTGGTGATGGTGTAATTTGCTGATATCCTATACCAAGTATAGTTTGTTCATTGATTTCAACTTTTAATGCTGCTAACATGGAGCATGCAAGATTGATCAATTAGTTATACCTCTAGTTTTCACCTTGAAAAATTGTCACTGGTACTTCTCCACGACTGTCTGTCCTTTTTCCATCTTGGGTCTGGCTTAAAATTTATGTCTTGGCAATGCATTCAACCTCATATTTATTTCTTTATCTACCTGAAGTGGCATAATCTTTAATAATTTGGGCATTTCAAAGGCTCCACAGGTGGGTAATATGTGAGATAGTTCTGCAGCATGACATTGACAACAACTTCCTCTACTCCCCTTTTCTTTCCTGCGGCATATCTAAAATTGGGGCGTTTATGTTTAACATGCAATAAAGACATTATAAATGTGGAACGTGTCAGCCTAACTAGTCAATGCTGATGCTGATGCTCTCTTGATTCTTGTTTCTTCTATGTAGGACTGAACTCAGTGGAGCTGGTGATGTTAAACGGGGTGGATCATGGACAGATCCTAATGGAAAGCATAAGAAGGTTTGTCATCAATCATCTCTTTTTCTACTGATCTCTAATGACAAGAATATCCTTCTCATTGTTGTTAAGATCTCAAGGACTTTCAATGGGTATTGACCCTGTTCTAAGTTCTTTTTGTAGGTTCAGTTTCAGAGCCAGGGGAGATAAATGTGCTAAATTTTGTTTCATTCATATCTTTGCACAATTAGCTTGTGAAAGATATTTGGTTACATGTGATGGACATTCATGATATGGTGTTCAGTTAACATTCTGAAACATTTCGTTTTAAGCTTACATGGCTGACCCCCTGGCCTGATTTCCCTTCACCAACCATGTAAACCTAATAGTAGAGAAATATGTAACTAAAATATTACTGAGCGAGATACCTAAAACTGTGGTTGATGTTTAAATCTAGTAGTATTTTTCTTTTCTAATATTGCTGATATCTGCTTGTGGAATGAATACTGTGTAATCTCTCTTATATCATAATCTACCATTTTGGTGGCTAATAACTAAAATGCTTCTGCAGAGGAGGTGCACAGAGCAGAAACCTACCTCTAAGGAGTCCTTGCCACAAGATTTTGTCAACTACTGGCGAGAGCATTTTAAAGAGATTGATGAGTTTGAATTACCAGAAGAGGAAGTATCATATAGTGATTTGGACTAGAAAGGAGAGGAATAGTGCTTGGCAGGAAGCGAATCTAGTCTGACCAATTGACCCCCTTTGTATAGTAATGCCCATATACTTCATAAACGTGCTGATGTAGCTGACTAACATAGTTATCAACGATTACTCTTTATAGTTCTTGTAAATGTTTTGTGCATTTGTTGTCTGAAGGGGTAAGAAGGTTTTTACTACAGAGCAAGTATCACTTTCACGACACAAAAACTCACATTTGGACAGCCATGAAATGGGTGCCTTTCTTGATCAAAGTAGACGTAGTTGTAGGAGGTGCCCGACCTTTATACTTTTTTTGGCAATGAGTGCTATTAAAGCAAGCTTTGTGTCTTCTATTATTATTATTATTGTTGTTGTTGTTATTGTTATTATTATTATTAGTGTTGTTGTTATTGTTGTTGTTGTTAATTTATTTTTTAGTAGTTTGGAAGTATATAAAGGTGGAAGGTTCAGGAGTAAATGTGGTAACAGATTTACAGCGGTAAGGTTTAAGTTAATGTGGTAGGTGATGGTAAACAAGAATAAGCCAACAAGGCTGCACGTGCCTTAGATTGTTTTATCATAAACATTTTATCTTTTCGCATATACTCTAACTAATAGTTTATGTGTTGGTTTTATTAGTTTATTACAAATTTGCATTAACTTGGAAGAACTTTTTAAGTAAACAGAGATTTTGGAACAACAGATGTATAGTACAAAACGGAAGCACTAGTATGTTGATTAGGAGATGGAACTGTCGGATCAGTTCTAAATTCAAGTATTCTGTGGAGAGCTCCCTATCTATGCAAGCATATTGCGTTTGTAAAAAAAGGTGCATGTTAAAGGGTGAATGTGAGTCGAAAAAGAGAGGTGTCAATGCAGTCGTGTGGTACTTGATTTTTTCACCTCTTTTGTGTATAGGAGATAGATGATCTTTGTGCTATTGATGGCTTTCAAGCATTTCATATACAAAGCTTCAAAGGGTTTGTATCATCACACAATCATCAAACTTTATTTGGTCTACTTTTACTAGGAATTGATGCAGTAGGATATTTAGAAGCTTGTGATAATTTCGAACCTTGTGCACTCTTATCAAGTTTGGTGGCTTATTATTCATTAATATCTTGGAATCATCTGAAAGGCTAGGGCGTTAGTTTCTGGGCTTTCGGTCGAAGTATCATATTGTCCATCTAATACCACTTGAGGTATTTAACTAACTAGTATTCTTTTCGGAGTATGAGGAGCTGTAAACATAGTTGACCGTGTATTTGTAGTATATTGAAGTTTCCATGGGAACAAAATAGATACCAGTAGGGGCTTTTAGTGTCTCATCAGCAATTAAAACACTTCTATGGGTTGTTCATAAACGGGGGCAGATGTACGTGTCCACATCTCTGTATTTGCTATGTTGTCCTTGTCAATCGAGAGCTCCTCTAAGGTAATATGGAACCTCAATATCCACTCTATGTAATGGTTACACTTTTTTTACCTTGATGATTCTTTTTTGTACTTGTTTACCTGTTGGTGATATATGCTCATATCAAAGTTGTATAAGGTAAAAATAGGCTTATCACGTGCACAAGCTAAGATAAGGATATGTGTCTCATAAGATAAGCATATTTCACAAATATTTAAGAACAAAAAACAATGCACAGTCAGCATGTCGGAGGAAATAGAAGGTCAATGGAGGAGCAGATATGAATATAAACAAAGCATCCGGAGGAAAGAGAAGTAAAGATAAGGCATATGACAAATGGTCACTCCGGAGTCGACACCATCTGTTACGCCACCATAATTCGATGCAATTTATTTCTCATCTAAGACGATTTAATATGCAATGATTGCCATGTATTAAGGGATCGTTTGGTTTCTGGTTAGGAATAAAGTTATTCATGTATTAATTTTATATATTATTTGGCTTCTAGTTGAGATAGAAGTTATTCATGTGTTAATCACATACATTGTTTGGTTGCTAGATATAAAATTTTGCATAACTAGTATGGTGTTTGGTTGTGTTTTAGCAATTCTACATAACTAATAACCACATAACTTAAATTTATGTATACTTTTATGTGCGGTAGAAGGTGGAATAAGTTATGCAGGGAAGATTAATTATACATGAATTAAAATGAAAAAGACATGTTTACCCCTATTAATTCATTTTAATGGTGTTTAAATTTTATTTCTTCCTATAACTTTATATAATCCAAATAAATGCAATGGGTTAAGACAAGTTAAAAAGAAAATTTAACTAAAGAAGGTTAAAATTATAATTATAACAATATTTAATTTTTAAAAATAATACAATGTATATTAATTTTCAAATAGAATAAATCGAACATTTAATAAGAAATCATCCATGTATTGTAATCTCTGTATAACTAATCCTCGCATAACTTATTTATGTATAACTAATTCCTGCATAATTAATCCATATATCATGTATAACTCTAACCAGCAACCAAGCGGCTCCTACAACTCTATATGCAGCAAGTAAAAGGACTATATTTGTACTACAAAAGACAACTGAGAAACACAAAAGAGAATGTACTTACTGTTTTTACTACTAAGTTCAAAGCATTCATTTTTCTCATTCTTGTTATTATGCTCAAGCAAGCCAGCTTTCATTACACAAAGGATATCATTCAATGCTCAAGTCATCATGCGAATTCTTTAATTATTGTTATTTCATCTAATTAACCAAAATCAACCTCATATCCTTATATACTCTCTATAAATTTAATTGTATCTTATCTTTAAGGGTAAATAGTTTGACGCCCCCCATGGGACTAAGGATAATTGAGGTTAGTTTGGTTTTGTTTACTATTAACAAACTTAACACTTTGCAAAGATTTTCAAGTTTGGCAATTGGAGCCCACCTTGGGACTATGGGGCAATGACTGAAACCGAAAATATCGAACTGTTGAATGCTAATAATGACATGCTTTTGAATGCCCCCATCAACATGGAAACAAATATGGTGGCTAACAACACCCCGGACAATATTCTCCGTAGACTTCCCACCACTCCAAGACTCAGAATGATTGTGTTGGTAATCCAGACACAGTAAGAGTAGTTGGAGCAGATTTGGCAAAAAATTCCTTGATGATGGAGAACCAGTGAAAGACGATAATGGAACTACATGGTAAAGGGAGAACGGTGCAAGAGCCAGGGCCATTGCGAGAAGAGTTATCCAATAAGACCAAATGAAAACTCATGGGGAAAATAAGGGGAACAAAGAAGAAAGCAATGACTTAACGGAGCTAATAAAGTGCCTCAATGCCCTAACTAGTCGTTAGAACAAAATGAGAATGAATCCAATGCCTGAATATACCATATTCTTGGAGCACCGCCAGTTCTAAAGGGACTGAACTCGAGGAAGTACGTACAACTCCTGTTTCCACCTAGTGTGGCTCTGAAGCTGACCCTAAAAAGATTCAAGATGCTGGATATGCCAAAGTAAGATGGAACTATCGATCCACATGTTCATATAAATCATATATATGCGCAGTAAAGGAAAGTGACATGTAGACAAATGAAATCTAATAAGTAATATTGAAGAAATTCAGTGAAACATCGTCCAGTGGGGAAACGACATGGTATTCTTTATTACCTGAGCATTTTACTAAATCTTTTGAAATGTTTACAGATGCATTCATGAAAGAACACTCTAGAGAAAAAAAGGTGCAATCGAGAAAGGCAGACATCTTAAAAATAGCCCAGGGCAACTCAGAGTTGTTGGGGGAATTTCTGGTGCGATTTCAGAAGGAAAGGATGTTGTTACCACCAGTACCAATGAGTGGGTAGTCGAAAATTTCACCAAGGGACTCAACCTAAGAAGTTCGACGCATCCCTTAAGCTAAAGGAGAATCTATTGAAATTTTCAGCCACTACTTACGCGGATGTACACAACAAGTGTGAGTAAAAAAAACTTGAGTAGAAGACGACCAATCAGCACCATGGGCATCATCTAGATCAATAGAATTAAAGTTATCAAGGAAGAACTTTAATCATGACATGAGACCATCAAGAGAAAGGTACCAGCCTTACATTCCAATGGAATAAAATCGAGACTGGATAGAACGAGGGCAAAACAAGCAATATTTTCAATCAGTAGAAAGATCGAGGTTAGATAGATGTGATGATCGCAGTCAAACTAGAAAAAAGTATATTGAATAGAGATTCCATTACTCCTCGGCATTGAGTGTGATTAATATAAGGATCCACGAGGCTGTCCAAATACTGCTTTAATTGAATCTGATCAAACTAGTAGCAGCTATCAAACACACCAAAGACATGAAGTGGCCAAAACCCACCAGGTCCAATCCAAATGGATCCTAATCTGACGTGTAAAAATTCCATGGAATGTACGGGCATAGGATTTGGGACTACTGCCATCTACAAGAAGAGGTGAAAAGATTATTTAAGAAAGGTTATTAAGAGAATTTTTGAGTGACTGGGCTAAAAGCAACTACGAAAGAAGTAGAGATGCAGAAGCACCAGGAAAACCAACAACACCTTACCATGTAATTAACATAATTTTGGGCGGTCCAAACATTGATGGAATCATATTTACTACAACCAAGAAGAAGATAGAACATTAACCAGAGGGGAGAGATTTCAAGAAGAACTAGAAGATGGCAAAGCCATTAGTTTATGTGATGAAGACTTGGAAGGCACTATGCAGCCTCACAATGATGCACTAGTAATTATTGTTAATACTGATTACTGCCATATAAAAAATGTTTTGATTGATATACTTGTCTTGGCCAATATAATTCGATGGAAGGTATTAGAGCAAATGGGCTTAACAGAAAAACTAGTCCCAACCAAGAGAGTCTTAACTGGATTCTACATGGAAAGCGAGACTTTTCGGGGGGATTTACCCTACCGATGGACACCTTAGGACTAACTAAAGTACCAAATTGCATTTCATAGACGCCGACATGAGATACATCGCGCCATTCGGAAGATCGTGGATTCATGACATGAAAGAAGTACCATTCATACTATATTTGCTGATAAAATTTCCAACGCCAGATGGAATCAATAAAATCAGGGAGGGAACAACCAACAACAAGGAAAATATTTACCCGTAGATGAATTGAAGGTAAAATAATAATTAAAGGATCTTGGGAAGGCTTCATGATTAGAGGAAATAGAGAAAAAAGAAACCGAGCAAAAAATTGATATCTTAGAAGAAAGATATATTGATGAAGAGCAAACTAAAGAAGATTCTCAAGTCTCAAGGTCATTCGTGGTATCGGAAGAATTTGATGCCATCAAATCTACAATAGAGGAGCTCGAACAAATTGGTTTATTTGACTATGAGCCGGAAAGAAAGGTATACCAGAGTGTCGAATTAACTATGAAACTCAGGCAAAAATTCATAAATTTTCTTAAAACTAAGAAAAAGTAGTTTTTGTGGTCCCCCTAGACATGATAGAATACCATCAGAGATCATTACTCACAAGTTGAGTTTGGATCCAAAATTCACGTCGGTGACACAAAAAAGACGACAGATGTCAGACCGCAAAAAAAAGTTTGTAAAAGAAAAGGTAAAAAAATTTCTTAGCATAGTATCCATTCAAGAGGTGAACTACCTGGAATAGCTAGCTAACAAAGTTGTAGTACCGGAGAAAGGGAATAAAATATGAATGTGTACAGATTTCATAAAACGTATAAACTGGGATAACAAGTCAAGATACTAGATATCTATGCATCATAGTCTGGAAAGCCTCTAACATAAGATGAGCTGAAGGGACACGACCCCAACTAGCTCTACTAAGTCTATAACAAAAATGAATGAAAGTAACCATAAGCCAAAACTAACATTCTCAGATGATGAGGACTCACCGTTCGACAACTGAGCTAAGTCTAGGATAAGAGCGAATCTAGCAGCAAGGCTGAGACTGAAAACCTAAACCTATATCATGAGAAGCTATAACATAAAAAGTATGCGATCAGTACTTTGAATATACTGAATATGGAGGATAAATAAAACATGAGATTAAGGATAACATTCTATAAATCATGAGCATGTTATCGTCATAAAACATGAGCCTTTCATCATAATCTTAAGTACAATGACCCAAGATTTTGAAAGAAAATCATAAGGTTGAACACATTTGAAATCATAAGTAAAACTCATAAGCTGATCAATAAGTCAAAAATACTATAAGTCATGGTATCATAAAATATGAACATGTTTAAGCGTGAAACATATGGAACAGTGGGAGATTCTCATAATCGACATATTACAGGTTAGCATCATGGAGACCAACATGTACCCCTGGATAGGAGAGTGTCCATACCTTGCCAAGGGTAAGAACCATGAAAGTGTGATATTACTTGATGAGTCCAGTAGCGTAAGGGAGACACTCTCAACTGGAGAGGACCCCTTAGTCAGGGTCAAGGAAAACACTCTCTACTGGCGAAGACCCCTTATCCTACGGTGACACATAGTTATGAGACATAGGTGTGCTGAACTCCAGCCTATTCAGTGTTAAATACTACTTCTAAAACATACATAGTATTCATAATCATACTTGAAACATGATAGTTTTTGCATAGGCTAGTTAAAAATAACATGTAGCTTCATAAAATGCTTGACATACGTGAACTAGCCATGAAAACAATATTGAAGATTCAGCCATGATACATAAGCTTGATATCCATGAGAATCGTACATACTTGAGAAAATCATGCTAACTTAAAAATATAGAATCATGAGAGTTTTTCATAAAAATCACGTAATCATAATTATAAAACATAAGTAGAACCATGAGAGAATCAATTTCACAAGAGATCATAGAGTTTTTCATCTAAAAGAGGTCTAACTGTAGAAATTCATGAAAATCATAATTGGAGATATAGGAGAATTGAATTCATGAAATTAGACTGGATATTCGGCATGAGGATAGAAGAAATCTCCCATTCATGATCTCATATACCTGCACTTTGATGAATTCTTCACTAGATTTGAGACCCAAGAGAAATTGAGAAGATGAATCCTAGCTTCCTTGAGAATTCCTTTGAGAGCTTGATTTCAATCTATGGTGTTTGGAGAGTAGAATCGGAGTTTAGGCTAAGTATAATTCTTAAATACCCCCCTCCTCCCAGGAAATCCAAAATGACCAGATTTAGGAGTTAAAAGTATCAGAAGTTACAAACATACCAATAGAGACTCGCATTAAAAATCTGTCTATCCTATGCTATGAATCGTAGTGACCCTCGCATTAAAAATCTATCTATCCTGTGCCATGAATCGTGGTAACCCTTCGTGGTCACTAGAGCCATGTTGGTCAATCTCTACACCTATTTTCACAGCCCCTCAGTACCATTCATACCAACATAATATGATCCATAGGCTCCTCTCGTGACTAGGGGGACTATTTCTAGTTTCTCCTATGAACTTCATCTCATGAGTGGTACCACGAGTTGTATTGAGACTCTTACTGAGGAAAATTTCATGTTTTCTTATTGGTTTCTACTTCAAGTCTGAGTTCTAATCTTAGGGACTTTTGGGGTGTTACACTATCACTCTCCATCCATATTTTCATTTTTCTTCTTTTTAGACCCACAAAATTGATGTTTAAAAATTAATAAGTTCAAATTTGATTTGAGTTTAAATTTTGTACATCATTAATATAATATTAAAAAATTATATGATTAGGTTATTATTATATTGTTGCAGCCTAACAAGATTTATTTCATTTCCAAGACTATAAATTCAATATTTAAGAAGGCTTATCCATTTCTTTCAACAATCTAATAACATAAAAAAACAATTGACTCTAATAATATTATCACGATCTGAGTCTACGCCCTAAATGTGACACGGTGCCTAGGGCCACAAGTGGCTCCAAGTTAATCCATGGCATAACATATTTCTAACATACTGCAATTTATAAGAAAGCTTAAGCGGAGCTATTTAAATATAAAAAAAATCATTTTGTTATAAGTAAGGATGAAATCTAATAAGATACTGAAATTTCAAACAAAACTGAGAATTAAAGATGAAACTAATACCCTATGTCTGAAAGCCTTCTAAAACTGATGAGCTGCGGGGACAAGCTCCCAGCTAACTCTAAAGTTTGAACATTGAAAATGAAAATAACTGAAGTAAAGAGACTCCATCCCTTGGAAGATGAGGACTCACACTGTTGGTCTGCTATCGCCGGATGGAGACTAACGGTGCTGCTGAGTCTGGGTACTTGAGCCTATATCAAAAAATGATATAGCATAAAGAGAATATGCGACAGTACTTTGAATGTACTGCGCATGTGAGATATGCAGCTAAAATAATATGCATGCAAATAAAATCTGACAATATGACTGAATTGAGATAGAATGACCCCGCCTAAATGCATAAATACCGAAGGTAGCATGGAAGTCTAGAAAAACTGTAAATTATAGTAAAACTGTTTTAAGGGTCATGCACCTATACTGAAGACTAAGAACTGAGACTAAACTAAAGAGTGTAAATGTACTGTGGGAGTGTCTGTTAACCAACATGTAATCATGTGAGCTAAACGTGAAGTTCGATAGTTACTCCCCATCGATAGGGCCCACTGTAACTTTCTAGGGTATAGTAACTGGATTGTGTGATCATTAACTAAAAAATCTATTCGGTCTAAAACCTATGGTGGCACGTAGTTCTGGTAACCTGCGTGCATCAAAATTCCGGCGGCTTGGTGCTTAGTACTACTTCCAACTAAAGAAATAATATCTATCTATCTATATATATATATATTGTATACACTATACTGATTATCTCAAGACTAGTGTCCTAAGACTAAGTTAGAACTGCTTATCTGGAAGTATCTTGAGAGTCTAAGGAACTTGATAAACTGATAGCTGAAATACCGATAAGCTGAAATATTGATAAGCTAAAAAGCAATATTTCTGAAGATACTGAGTATACTTATAATTTGAAAAAATTGACTTTTATTTAAAGCATTTATTCTAAAATTCATACTCAAGTGATAGAATCATGATAATACAACATTTCTAACCGATTCTAAATCATGCTAAGTTTTATTCCAAAATCATGCCATAGAACAGGGCTAGGAAAGCATATTGTAGAAATGAAACCAAGACATGAATTTCAGATATTTATAGTCATGGAAGCTTTAAAACATTGAGAAGATAGGGAAATTCAATAATTAGAATAGAACCCTAGGTCATGATTTCTAGAAATTTCAAAGCCAGGGTTTACTGAAAATCTTGGGACACAAGGGAGAAAGGAAACCCTTGTTGGAGTCCCACATACTTGGAGAAGATTTCTTGAGGAGAAGTCTTAAAATTTTGAGAAGAAGAAAAAAGTGCTAGTTATTGGCTTGAGAGGTCTGTCTGAGTTCTTATATACTGTTTTTTTAGAGTTTTGGAGAGAATGAGAGGAGAATGTCGAATAATACCTCTTAATTCCCCTCTAAAATATTCCAATACAACATAGTTTAGGAGTTAGAAGCTTAGTATTTTACAACAATGCCCCTGGGTAAATATTTCAAAAATCTACCTGTCTAGTGATATCACCCAACCTACGAGTCGTACCAGGATCATACGATCCATACTGTCATTCGTGGTTAGGGACCCTTCCCTAAACCATTCTCTGAAGTTCATCCCGCAGGATCCTACCACGATCTGTACATTCATACCACGGGTCGTACCATGGCTCGTGATTTCCCAAAATTCCTTAACACTTCTCTGAGACTCATCTCACAACTAGTTAGTACGATCCGTACCATGGTGGTATGAATCATGACACTCCTAATGGAACTTGCTGCTTCTTTGATCCTCCTACTATGAGTCCTAGTATGGCTTGTACCAGATTCCTACAATTCGTACTGTGACTTGTACTGAGGATTTTTTTCCTAGTTTTTTGCATGATCGAGTTTTAAATCTAGGGGATAGTCTTACGGACTTTTGGGATGTTAAAAATTTATATAAGTTAAACTCAATTTAATTTTAAATAAAGCTTTTACACGACTCCAGAGCTTAAAGTACTGTCGCATAATATTTAACACATGACATCTTAACCTTGGTTATGACAATACCAAACATTTAAAAGAAATAAATAAAATACCTTCTTTTAATCTTCTTTCTTAATTTCAAGCATGTCAAACATTTTGGTTTAAATTTTAATTTATCATCATGATACTTATTTTATTAAACATATCTAACTTTCACTTGTAGCCAATTTGTGCAGCTCCAATTAGGCCTGGGCATAAAAATCGACCAAACTGAAATTTTTTAAATTTCGGTTTTAGTTTTTGATCTATTCATTAGTTTCGGTTTTAGATTTAATAATATTAGATATTTGATTTCGATTATGATTTTTAATTAACTAACTTTGGTTAATCGAAATAACTGGAATATACCCAGGCCACTACCCACTAATACTAGTATACTACCCAGCGTCCCAAGCCCAAATANAGTATACTACCCAGCGTCCCAAGCCCAAATATTTAAGATATATCCCAGGCCCCAACCCACTACTACCCATGCCCAGCTGGTCCTTACTAAACTAATGAATAATCAGTAATACCCTAATTTCCTGTCTATTCACTACAGCCTACACTACAAGTACATCGTACAGGAGCCCTAATTCTTAAATGCTAAACCACAACAAACTAAAGTAGAAGCACAGCCAGGCTGAAGGCTGCAAGCCTCCTGGTGCCACAACAGTCCTCATTCAAGTGGTTCACCTTCGGATCTTAGTTGCTCACTTCGTCTTCCTCTCTCCGTCAAGTAATTTTTTTTAAATTTTTTATTCTATCTGCTATTTACTGTATTTAGAATCTGTTGTATGTATCTAAATAGCATATTGAGCAAGATGTGTATGAAGACAACCTTAGGCAGTATAGATTTGCTAAGTTGCTTTGACCTTCTAATGAGATATTGCTAATTCAATGACCTGTAAACTATAACCTCTAGGATTTTTTTTTTGGGCCAATGGAACTATTTTACTGGCAATACACGTCTAATAATCTAATTAATCTAAATAGGCATTGTAGTTTGTACATGCCTTAGGATTTTTCATATGCTATTTAGATTTTGTCTTACGATTTTTCATTCATTAAAATTTGTTAAAGTTTCAAATCTGCCTTAGGAATTAGGATTGACATAAGTAGCTATTCCAAAATGATGAACTCTACTGAAAATTTAAGTTTCTCCGTAAAAATTTAAAAGGATCAAAGAGTTTAGAAAATTCAAGTTTCTCCTTAAATAGTTTATTCTTATTGTTTGTTTTCACTTTTCAATTTTCATAGATAGCAGAAAATGAACGCAAAGTGAGTGAAAGTGGAGCTTCAAATGAAAACAATAAAAGAATACCTAACACTTTATCTTCAAATGAAGTTGAAGTTGAAGCTTCAAAGAAATTTTTTTTTATGGAACCTAGGGCTAGTTGTTGGAGGTATTTTGAGAAGTTCATTGAAGAAAATGTAGCTTCTAAAGAAAAAAGGTAAGTATGGTGGAAGAAGCTATGCAGTACTACAAAAGGTAATTCTACTTAGTCAATGAATAACCATGTGTTGAAGTGTTCTAACCTTCCCTATAATGAAGATGATAGTCAAACACTAATAAGTTTTCTACCATCTTCGACGGAGAAAACGAAGGGGTGATTAGTACTTGGAAATTTGATCAAGCACTAAGTAGGAGGATGTTAGCCCAAATGGTAATTGTTGATGAGTTTCTATTTAGTTTTGTTGAGAAGAAAGGTTTTAAGAATTTCATAAGAATCACTATGCCATAATTTCAGATTCTTTCTCGTAGAACCTTGATAAGAGATTGTTCTGAACTCTATAATGAATAAAGACAACTTTTGAAAAAGGTTTTCAAAGAAGAACGTCCAAAAATTTGTCTTATGACAGATACTTGGATATCCATACAGAGCATCAACTACATGTGTCTATCCACTCCCTTTATTAATAAAAGTTGGACTTTGCATAAAAATTAATAAACTTTTGTCCTATTTCTAGTCATAAGGGTGGTGATATGACTGCTTGCATTACTAACTATTTGCTTGAATGGGGTTTGGATAATGTGTTTGCTATACAATTGATAATGCTAGTTCCAATGATGTTACAGTGAAATAAAAGTACAAACAATTGAGTAATTGGGGAGCTAACATAATGGAGGGTAAACACCTTCATGTGAGGTGTATTGCACATATCCTTAATCTTATTGTGCAAGATGGATTGAAGGAAATTAGTGATTCTATCAAGCGAGTGAGACAAGCTTGAGATACATTAGACAATTTCCTGTGAAAATTAAAAGTTTAAAGAATGTTGCAAATCTTTGTTGATAACTTGTAAGAAATATTTATGTTTAGATGTTTCTACTTGGTAGAACTCTACATACTTGATGCTAGAAACAACACAACATTTTGAGCTTGCATTTGAAAGATATAACTTTTGTGATAATGGATTCTTGGATTATCTTCGTACTTGTCTTTATAAAGATGGAACTCATGTAGGTGTCCTCACAAATGTTGATTGGGATAATGTGAGGACATTGATAAAGCTTCTTAAAACTTTTTATCAACTTACTTTGAAGGTCTCTAGTTCAAATTATGTCACTTTCAATGTGCATGATGTTAGGCATATTCTTATACCCATTTGCCATACTTTTACTCATATTTTATTATATTTTGAGATGATTATCCTTATGAAATGCATGATTTCATGAATGTGTGTGTGAAATGATATAACAAATATTTTTAGGTAATTTTAGCAGGTAACACATGAAAAAATACTCAAAAATGGTGCAAGGTGTGAGGAAACAAGAACTCAAGAAAAATTTGGCCTGGTGAAATAGCTGGAGTGGTGCGCCAGAGCCTATACTTTAGAATAATTGTGCTCAGGCTGGTGCTATGGCTAGCGTGGCACGTCAGACCTCAAACTTTAGAAGAATTTCTTATCAACACCTTAACGAATTGAGTGGAGTGGTGCACCAGAGAGGTTCCAGACTTGGAAAAATTTTCTAACACTCTTGTGCATTGACAGAAGTGGCGCGCCAGGTCCAAAAATGTAGAATTTTGACTAACACCTTGGCGAGATAGGAGAAGTGGCACGCCAGAAGCCAAGCTTCAGAGGAAGTTCAAACCAAGTCTGGCGAGATGAATGGAGTGACGCGCCAGGGCCTGTTCGGGGTGGATTTTTCTAGTCCAAAACTAAATTACTTAAGGGAAAAAAGTCATTTGTTACCATGCTTATAAATAATTTGTTTAGGGCATTTTTTAGGAAATCTTTCAATTAGACCGATTATTGTACGCAGTCTTTTGAGGGAGAGACAAGAAGTCCATTTTCTTCTTTACTTTTATCTTTGATAATTGAAATGATTAATTCTTTAGTTTTGCACTTAACATGAGTGGCTAAACTCCTTTTCTGGGGTTTTAGCCATCGCTTGATGGTTGTAATTGAATATTCATTTATGCTAGACGTTTAATTTTTTTTTCAAGATTGTTTATGCTTACTTGATTTCATGCTTATTCATTAGACTGATCATCTTTCGAATATTATTTGTTGGCTCGTTAGTTAAACTCAGGAAAGGGAACTAATGAGGGTTAAAAGAAGCATAGAGTTGGTTTCAATTATCTTGTTCAACAATTCAAGAGCTAATTTCATTGTTGAGAATATGAATATACCCTGCAATCCTACTCAGTTGATTCAAGTAGCTTCAACTGTCGTCTCATGTTTCACCTGCAACCATAGGGATATAGGTGTTAAGGTTCATGAGATAGTTTTTGGCTATTCAAGAGAATTGTTGAGAAGAGAGTTCATAACCTGCAACTAGCAATCTTAGAAGGACTTTGTCTAGCATATTTGAATCCTAAAACTCAACCTGAAAGCAAAAGTTCCAAGACCTTGGATTTTAATCATCATTTGAATTATAAACTCTTTTGAAAACTAATTTAGTTTCTTAGTTTAATTTATATTCCAAGTTTAGTAGTATAATCTCAAAATCATTTTCCCATTTTACTTGTGTTTTCTTGAATAGTGAATAAAGGTTAAACTTAAGCAATTAGTCTGACAAGTCTCTATGGTTACGTTATCGGGACTTCACTATCCTATATTACTTGACGACCACGTGCGCTTGCCGACATCAAGTTTTTGGAATCATTGCCGGAGACTTGAATATTGATTAATTATTTGTGGTTGGGATTTTTATTACAGTGTTCTGTAATTTATGTTGGTTATTGGTTGTTGAAAATTTCAGGTGGTGTTTTTTAGGTGTATGCTAGCAACCAGAAGTCAGGGACAACCCTTGTCTCACTTTGATCTGGAAATTGAAAGAACTTTTCATTGTTTAGCAATGACAGAGAACAATGAGCAAGCATAGAGAAACAACCAAGAAAGGATTCTAATGCTCAATTGTGCTTGGGCAAACTTGGAGAATGCTTCCAGAGCGATTATCAAGCCGTCAATCACTAGAAATTTGAAAGAGGGAATTGTGCGATTGGTTCAGGATACTTGTTAATATTAGGGCAAGCCGCATGAGGATCTCCACAGGCATTTGATGACATTTGTGGAACTAAGTAAGAACTTCCATTACCAAAATATTTTTGATGAGTATGTTAAGCTCACTTTGTTCCCATTTTCATTGATTGGAGAAGTGAAGGAGTGGCTTCAGAATGAGCCATCTGGGTCCATCACTACTTGGGAAGATCTTTCCAACATGTTCATAAAGAGGTTTTTATCTTCAAGGAGAACAAAGGAGTTAAGAGCAAAAATCTCAAGATTCATTCAGAAGGATGGTTAGACCTTGGCTCAAGCTTGGGAGAGATATAAGGGATACTTGCGAAATTGTCCGTACCATACGTAGCCAAAGGAGATCATTAGGCACAACTTCATAGAGGGGCTGAAGCCTAGTCTAAGATTCTGCTTGACGCTACTGCACAACGACAAATTTGTTGAATCTCATGTCAGCTGAGAGCCAAGAATATCAAGATTCAGGCAGAGGTTTTACAACAACTAAAGTTTCATGGAAACTTGAGGCTAATGGTGTAGCAACAATTCAAGCAGATATTAGTCAGTTGGTGATGTGATCGGCAAGTTAGTGACCACACCAGAAGTAAGTCAACTTCATTAGGTTCAGCAAGTTCAAACTCCACTGCCATCATGTGAGGCATGTGTAGAAATTCATACTTATTCAGGTTGTTCACTAAACCCAGAATCTATCTATTTTGCGGGTCAACAAGGTCGTAGTGGACATTTTGCAGGGAACAGTTACAATCAGGGCTACAAGAATGCAGCTAATCCCCTTTGGAGAGGAAATCAGAACTTTCAGAGACCCCCAAAAAACCTCAACAGACCTCAGGGCCAGTAGCATAACAGTTCTTTAGAGGATATCATAAAGCAGTGGATAGTTCAGCAGTCTCAGGTTGTTAATGAGATGCAGAAATCAATCCACAAGTTGGAGAGGCAAATGGGCCAATTAGCCTTTCAGCAAACAAACAGACCTCAAGGGGAACTTCTACGTAACATAGAGAAGAACCCCAAGGAGAATGTTAGCGCAATCTCTTTTCGTAGTGGAAAAGAGCTGGGTGAAATGATACCTAGAGATATCAAGGAAGAGACAGAACAAGTTGCATAGTCAAAGCAGATGGTTGGTGAGTCAATTCACTTATAACCAAAAGCAGCTGAAGTTAGACCACTGATAAAGCTCAAACTCACACTCCTGATAAAGCATGAAATGGACGTTGTCAATAAAGAACTCAACAAAGGTTGGGTCAAACCCACAGGGAATATGGTCAAGATATAGACTAACACATGTATTTAAGCTTTTAGGTATGTTATCTCGAAAAAAGGAGGTTTATAAAAATAGTTATAAAATAAGATTGAAAATTGGGTGTTGTTTATTAAGACTTGCAATTAACTAGGGTAAGTGTTCCCCATGGATTTATAACTACATTGGTTTACACTCGTGATCTATCCTAATGCTTACTTGTAGAACTAATAACTAGGGTTCATCCAAATGACTGGTTCGTCCCTATTGGATGACTATACTCAATCACCAGGTTAGGTCTCATGAGCGATTTTAATTCAACCATTATCAATTTGTTTCAAATTAACTATCTTGTGACCGCAGTTCAATTCATATAATAACCTATAAAGATCAAGGCTTTGATGTAATTCTCTTTTTCTAATCTCTACTTCTCTAGGTTCAAGCAAGTAAAGAATTTGGGAAAGTCTTAACGTTACGCTTAGTTAAGAAACATTAAAGATGAAGAGAATACAATACAAGTGTTTAACATTGGTTTTGAATCACTTTGTGTAACCCTAGTTCATTAATTTACCATGGTACCCACAACCCTAGTTGTAGAGGTTTTAGCCTCTCATGATTATAAGATTGTTATTAACATTTATGGACAAACACATAATTGAATACTTACAAACATGATTGAAAAGAAAACCTGCTTTGATTATTGCAAGAATATATGAAGTAAAACTCAAGAACAATGAAGAAATTCCCAAACAAGAAAATCTCCAAGACTTGGATTAATTGTTACAACATGAGAAAAACTCAATTCTTGACTCTCGTCTTGTCTAATCGCACCTTCCATACTAAAAGTAACCTAAAAAGTATTTATACAAATAATTGAAACCTTCTCCTAAGTAAACAAGGAAACTACCAAAAACTGTCGCCGCCTTCGGATACAACCCATAACAGGATTGTACAGGTCGTACCTTGACTCGTACTTTGGCTAGCTTCTATTGAATCTGGCTAAGTGTTGTCTTATGGTATGACTCGTACCAAGAACCAACAAGTCGTACAATCTTCCCGTGGCTTGAACTTGCAATTGCTGGCATCCTCTGTCAATTTCCACAGATAGCTTGGTACGAATCGTACCTTTGTTCCACGATCCGTGACTTCTTCTTGTACCTTGAGTTCTTCCAGTCTTCTATTCTTCTAATATTTTCCACAGTTCCTTGGTATGGGTCTTAGGTAGGTCACACAACTCGTGATTGCAACCCGTACCAAGACACGTGGCCTGTGCAATTACTTCTAGACCTTTCCACGATTGCTATGGTACGACTCGTACCATGAGCCGTAACTTATCCTTTCTTTACACTTTGCTCCTGTGCGTTTCCACGATTCTCAGTATGACTCATACCAAGATGGTACGACTCATATTGAGATTTCGTACTAAGCCACCTTTGCATTTTTGTCCATCATTTGCACAATTCAGCTCCAACATCTATTTTTCCTAAAAATAAAGTAAAAGTGTCTCATATCCATATAAACACACCTAAGTCCATACTAGTTTACCAGTTTTAAGCGTCGAAAGTGTTATAAACTCACAACACATCAACACCCTTAACTTAAGACTTTTGCATGTCCTCAGGAAAAGAAAATAAAAACTAAAAATGATGCTTAACTAGAAAGTAAACCTAGAATACCTACTACCAAAACAACAAAATTTGCACTATGAACCATAATCAACTAATGACCCCTTTTCCGTTCAAACTAATTCAACTATGCACACACTTAACCACAATCAATGTCGTATAGGGATCAAGATATGGAATCCAACTATCAACAGAGAATTGAGCTATCACCAATGCTATTCACACAGATAATTGGTAAAATACAATACAAACCACATACCCTCACAGAATATGAAGTATCCAACACTCATAGATATATAATATGATGAACTTAAGACTAAATAAATGGGACTCTCACTCTCCCAAAGAAGTTTTAAATATTGCATATTGGATACCATAAGCTTGCCCTTATTTTCTCTACTTCTGCTCTTCGGACAGCTAAACCAGGATCACTATAGGACTTTGTTCGTCTTGTAATGTAGGCTTCGGGCTGGGTATAGTAAATATAGAGTTAAGTGACTAAACTCTCCTTGGAACTACATACTTGTGGCTCCACTTTACACTTTTTATCTTATTTTTCACTTTTTCAACTTTTTCCTCCCTTTTCTCTATTTACATGCAATATATGGGTGTGGTGTGTTTTCTCATTTTTTAATTCCTTTTTATCTTGTATTCTCATTTCACTTTTCTTTTTCAGCTTTTTTTTCTTTCTTTTCTTGTCACACCACCCCTCATCTTTAACTTTTTTTTCCTTTATTTCCCTTTTTCACCTCCCCACAATCTATGCACCCCTACTATAGCCACCCTCAACTTACGCATTTTGCCTGGGTTGAGGTTCACAATATTCAAGGAGGGACCAGGGCCAAAACAAGTTCATTATTGTCACGACCTGAGTTTACACCCTAACCGTAATGCGGGATCTAGAACCACGAATGACCCCAAGTCGACCCATGGCAAAATCATAGCATGATACTAACAGAATAACAACTAATAGAATCATAACTGAGCGGAAGCTAACTTAAAGAGTCTAATCACTACCATAAGAACATAGTCTATTAAAACACTAAATCATAAGCTGAATCTATCTATACATGTCTAAAAGCCTTTACTAAATTGATGAACTGTTGGGACAAGTCCCCAGCTAACTCGTAAAGTCTGAAACTGAAATAAACTAAAATAGAAAAATCACAAATCTTATCCTCGGTAGGTGAGGACTCATCACTGACAGCTGAGGTGGGAATAGAGCGTGTCTAACCGCAAGGCTAAGTCTGGAAACCTAGATCTATATCATAAAATGATATAGCACAAAAGCATGCGGTCAGTACTTGGAATGTACTGAATATATGGGAACGTAAATGAACTAAAACATGCAAATATACTGAGAGAAAGTAAGCTGACTACGTAACTGAACATATAACTGAGCTAAAGTACAATGACCCTATCTGAAATGTATAAATACTGATGAGATGCACTTATTTGAAAACATTTTAAATAAAACACAAGTAAAGATTATGCATATTGAACTATAACTGATATCATACACTATATTGACTAACTGCTGAAAACTGAAACTTAACTCTACTATGACTGAGCTGAACTAAAGTCTGTAACCGAAATCATAAACTAAGGGAAACACTCTCTACTATGTAGGACCCCTAACTGGACTGAGAGAAACACTCTCTACTATGGAGGATCCCTGACTGAGCTGAGGGAAACACTCTCTACTATGGAGGATCCCTGATTGAGCTGAGGGAAACACTTTCTACTATGGAGGATCCCTGACTGAGCTAAGGGAGTGTACTACTATGGAGGATCCCTGGCTGAGCTAAGGGAAACACTCTCTACTATGGAGGATCCTAATTATACTAACATGGAAGACACAAAACTGACATCATTCATCTAGTCTAGGCTACTACAGCTAATCAGAGACCTACGAGTTCAACTAATCATAACATACTAAATTCATGAGAGTCTGATTAGGGCTACTTTCTACTATCAAGAGGCACGAAAGTCTGAAGAATCATGATCATGCTTTATTATCAAAATTCATAACATCATAGGCCTAAAACATAGTATAATTCATGTGTTTTATATTCATGAAAACTCATAGATTCTAATCATACTTCAACATATATATTAAAAATCATGGTGAAATCATGTAGATATTTCATAAAGGCCATATCTAAAAAATAATGCTAATTCATGGTGGAATTCTACAAATCATGCTATTATCACATCATAGACATAATTCATGAATTTGAAAGTAATTTCATAAACATACATGGCTACTTATCATGAGGGTCTTGAAATCCATAGAAGACATGTAAGAAAGCATGCATAGATTAAAACCCTAAAACATATTTTTCTAGAATTCAAGAAATTAGGGTTTTAACATAAATTCGGGACACAAGGATGAAAGGAGATCCTTGTTGAAGTCCCACATACTTGGGTTGGTGATCCCTTGACTTGCCTTGAAGATTCCAAGAAGATTTAAAGAGGTTTGAAGAATAACCCTAGCTCCTTTCTTGAGAGAAAATCCAACATCAATCTTTTTGGAGAGGGTGAGGATCTAGGCTAGGTTGATCCCTTTAAACTAACCTTAAGGAAGCCTGGGCTTCGACGCCATTTAGGAGTTAGAAGCATAGAAATTTACTAAAATTTCCCCAAAATTCGAATTATAACCTGCAACTGGTAGTTACTATGACCAAGAGTATGGGTCGTAGTTTGATTGTACGACTCGTACTGAGGTTCGTACAATTCCTGGTGCTGATTCACTAAACTACTCATAACTTTTTACTCCGAATTCCGATTGATGAAAGGTTGGATCGTTGGAAAAAAGACTCAAAGTTCTTCTATTTGAAATGTTGAATAACCCAAAAGCACTTTGTAAAAATAGAGCTATAGTCGTTTCAAATCGACCCTTGCAAGAACTGATAAAAAAACTCAATTGGTAAGAAGGCTCTCAACTCAACTTTGTGCTAGAGGTTCCTTATGATATTAATCTGTATCCAATGCACTTTTTACCCTTAATAATTGATCTTAACACCTTTTTTCCATAAATTCATTGGATTCGAGTCTATCCACATACCTAGAAGGGTTTCAAACTTAGCCTCAAAGTCTGAGGCATTATAATATCTCCACCCACGACTGAAACAATGATTCATACCATCATATTAAAACTCGTACCACAAACCTATGACTCATGGTTACCTCCCATGACTAATGATCCCCTTTTCCCCAACTCTCTGAATATTTCCACGGCTCGTACCACGACCTATAACTCCATCCCACGAGTCGTACCATTACTCGTATAATCATTCACCTAATAACTCTAAAGACTTATTTCCACATACTATGAATCATAGTGAGGACTCGTGGTCGGAAAACAACTACTCTGATCTGGACCTCGGGTCTTCTTACGACCGGTACTACCAACCTACGACTCGTAGGTTGAGTCGTACTGAGGCAATATTGTATATTTTTCTGTTGAGCACATTCCAAATCCTGATTTTAAACTTGGGAACTTTTGGAGTGTTACAATTATAAACAGTGGTAAGGTTAATAGGTTAATCAAATAAAAATGGTTAATATAAGGCTCAAAATCGGGATCAAAGGATTCATCATCTTTTGGTAGGGTAATTTTAGCTAAAGTGGCTCAAATCAATAACAACCTATGATCTCCTCCTAACCAACTATCCTAAAGCCTATGCAAAGACCAATCGGGCAAGTTCTAGATCCTTAATGCTGTATTGGACTAGGTATACAACCTCACTCACACATGGTAGCGGTTTGCATTGAATCTATCTATCTAATTCATGCATAGCTAAGCCACAAATACTCGTGCTGATAATTAAAATGCCATAAAAAGATCCACAGAATTCATACAATTGTGATCAACTGCACAACTAACATCAAAATAAAATTTTCAACACAGCTAACATCAAAACAAAATTTTCAACACAGCTAACATCAAAACAAAATTTTCAAACAGGGTCAATTTTTTTCAAAAACATCAAACTAGTGCATTTATTGGATGTAAAATAATTCTAAGCTACTTCTAATTAAACAAAAATAACCTAAACATGCCGATTCTACTAGATAGCAGGCCTGAGGAAAAAGAAACACGATAAGAAAAACCCTCGGATGAATAAAAATTTTCCAAAAATACAAGTATACCCCCCTATGAAAAACATGCTTCACCCCAAAGCATAAAATATGTAAGGACAAGGGAAAGGGTGTCACACCCCGAGTCTATACCCTAGACGGGATACAGTACTTGGAGTCACAAGTAACCCCAAGTCAACCCATGGTCTATCATAACACTGACATTCTGAGTAAAAACATAGTGGAAGCTTTAAAATAATAAAATAAAATATTTATGAAGAAGAACTAAATAATAACATTTAAAACAATTAAAACAAAGCTAAAAAATCTAAATCTATGTTTGTGTCTGAAAGCCATCTATCTGATGAGTTGCTGGGACAAGCCCCCAGCTAACTCTAAGTCTAACTGAAATAAATATAACCGGAAAGAAATGATCCTCGTCCTCGAAAGATGAGGACTCACCAATGATGCAGCTGAAACTTCTAAGTGAGATCTGCTAACGGTACTGAATCTGAAAACTTATAGTTGTATCATAAAACAATAAAACATAAAAGGTATACATCAGTACTTTGAATGTACTGAGTAAGTAGGAGAAACCATAACACGAAGAATAAAATAAATGAACTGGAAAGACATGCAATGACCAACTGAAATGCTGAAACTGAATAAAATGAATTATACTGAGATGGTCAAAATGACCCTGTCTAATGGTCAAAGTCATGCCCTAAATCTGAGATACTAATCTAAAATACTGTACTGAATTGATGAACTGAGTAGTCTGAAACTATTCTAACTGAGATAATTTGAGACTGAACTGAACTGACTAGTGAGAGAGTCTATAACCGACATATAACCACGTCAGCTAGACATCGAGTCTAATGTATATACCCCATCAGTAGGACCCAATATACCTTGCTAGGGTATAAAGGCATGAACTGAGTGATCACTGGTCTAGGACCATGAGGCCAATAAAAATATAACCTACAGTGGCAACGTAGTTCTAAAAACCTGGGTGCGCTGGTGTAATACCCCAAAAGTTTCTAGGAGTAGNCTAGGAGTAGACCCGGGAGTTAAAAGTTGAAAACTACTAAAATTGGAAAAAATGTTTCAGAATGGGTGACCCTACGGATCATTGGTCCAACCAACGACCCATTGGGATGAGTCATGGAAAGTTTCTGGGCTGGGAGCAGTGGAAGCAACGATCGATGTGACGACTCATTGTTGGAAACAATGAGTCATCGTTTGAAGCCGTAGTAGGAGATGGAGTTAAGTTCTAGGACATCACGGGCCAACCCACAACCCATCATGAGTTACCACAAACCATCGTTAGCAGTCGTTGTTTGGATGGTGAAAAGTCCAGTGTATTCGATAGAAGTGTACCACGACTCGTTGCTGGGTGTAACGAGTCATGGTGAGGCTCGTTGTTTGAGGAGGTTTCAAAGTTACAGGAGGAAACAACGGTCAGCAGGATGACCCATTGCAAGTAATAACGACCCGTCGTTTCTAGTTGTGGTTTGAGCCAAGAACAAGCCTGGACAGTGTATAGCACGGATCGTCACTACGGGTCGTGGTATCCTCCAACGACCCATTGGAACGTCCGTTGGTTCGTCCAGTGAAGAATTTTCTACGTAATCAGTAAGGGTATTTTCATCATTTCTACATCCTAAGGCCCTATACTACATCGTTTAAGGCTCATTTTAGTGGATTTTAAGAGGGCAAAAACCTATTCTTATTATTCCTTCCATGCATGCAAGCTTGAGAGGTTGAAGAGGTGATCTAGAGAATTTCTTCAAGGTTTTCATTCAAATCTCTCTTGGAAAATTAGAGAAGTAGTAGAATCAATCCCTTTTAGGTATGTAGGGTTATGAGTGGGTGTTTCCTTCCACACCATGCCCAAGTTCTATCTAAATATGAGAAATTTCTATGATCAAGTATGAGATTTTTACCTAAATGCATGAATCTTTAATTTCTTTACATGGGTATGAATTGATCATGATTTTATTATTGAATTGTGAAGCATGGGCTAGTTTTATAATAATTTCAATTTAAAATTATGTTTCTAGTCTTATGAATGTTGAATCCCATGGATGAGATGATCATGAAAAGTGAGATTTATGAAGTATATGTGAAATTGATGAGATATTATGATGAAAAGCATGATTTGAAGCTATCCATGTCTATAATTATGTTTTCGATGAGAATTGAGTATTTCTAAGAATGATAAAGCTTTGGGCAATGTACACATGTTAAGTTTAAATGATGATTTTTCCGATCTAAGCTTACTACATTATTTTGGAGCGAAGACTCCCAAATTTTACATTCTAGCTTGTGGTATGTTTTGAGTTAAGTCTTACTATGCATAGCTTACCACATGGATTTGGAGCAAGGGCTCCCAAGTATGTTTTCAGCTTGTGGTATGTTTTGAACTAAAGCTTTTCATATGCATGATTTTGTATTTGAGATGTATTGATCATTGAGCTTCGCCAATAGACGATGTTGAGCTTCATTATATATGATGTATAGCATTGTATGTTTTTGGGAGAAGAGTCTAGCACCGAGCGGGATAAGGGTTGATCACCCTATGCCTTAGAACTACGTGCCAACGTAGGTTGATACTATTATATTATTGGGACCTCCATTAAGAGCTATCCCCGGCCCTAATTGCCCATTAGCTTGATATCAATATCATGGTAGTGTCCTTACCCCTAACAACGTTTTGGACGGCTCTGCCCACTTGAGTGTAATAGTCGGGATCACGTAAGCTCTTTCGTGGTATGTCGGTCAAGTGACGAGTCTTCCATTGTATATATGATTTATATTTTAATATTCATTACTCATGGTTATTATTTTATATATGCATGTTCTAAAATCAAGGTTTGACTCAATGTTCAGCTTTTCTATAAATGTCATATTTTAGCTCTAAGTCATTCGAGTCAGTTTGATGCTATAAAGTATGCATTATCATGTTATGAAAAGATCATGATTTCAGAATGAATGCATACAAGCCCTACTCTCAGTTAATGATGTTTATGTTTTAACTACTGCATTGTCTTAAAGTCATTTACTTACTTTAGTGGTTTTACTTACCTTGCATACTTGGTACATTCCACATACTGACCGCATACTTTTTATTCTGTATCATTTCATGATATAGGACCCAGCTCTCAGGTTTAGCCCCACTCTTAGTCAGCTTATCAGAGTTAACATCTTCTTGTTGGTGAGTCCTCATCTTCCAAAGACCAAACTATCTATCTTTTCTTTATGTATTTCAGTTTCAGCTTGTTGAGTTAGTTGGGGTCTTGTCCCATCAACTCATCATGTTTAGAGGCTATTCAAACATATGTATGTATTCAGCATCGGATTTTATATTTGTATGTTATATTTAAGTTAGACTTCCACTATGATGGTATTGATGGTTATTCAATTCTTGACACAGTTAGATGTATTCTTATGCCATGGGTCGGCTTGGGGTCTCTCAGGGCTCCTTGTCCTGTGTTACGATTCGGGTCTATGTTCGGGTCATGACAATCTTGGTATCAGAGCAATAGGTTTGAAGTGTCCTAGGGTGTTTGAAAGCCACGTTAAGTAGAGTCTTTTTCATGGGTGTGAAGCGCGCCACACTTATGATGAAGAGGCTATGATACATTTAGGAAATGTTCCCTTCTTTCATGATCTATGTTGTGCGATGACAAGTCCTTCTATCCTTCTAATTCATGCTATTCGCGATAGCAAAATCATGGCTCCTCGAAGAATGAATGGAAGGAGGAATGGAGGTGGTGAAGGCCATGAGGATGGAAATGGATATGGGAATCCGCCAGCCCCACCAGTTCAAGAGCCCCAAGCACCAGAGCCAGCAGCCCATGCTGAGTTTCGGGCCTCTATTCAGATGCTTGCGCAAGCTTTGACCGCTTAGGTCAATCAGCAGGCCATTGTGCATGTTCTGCAAAATGGAAATGCGGCGGCGACTCGAGTCAAATATTCTTGAGGATGAACTCGCCAGAGTTCCTTGGGTCCAAGGTAGATGAGGACCCACATAAGTTTGTTAATTAGATTGTCAAAATCATCCAGGTTATGGGCATCCAGGTTATGGGGGTGAATAGGGCTAAGTGCGCTGAGTTAGCCTCTTATCAATTAAAAAGGGTCGCGTATATTTGGTTTCATCAATGGAAGGATATCGGGAAGTCGCAGGAGTTGTGTCCTGGCCACTTGGGAAGAGTTTTAGGTTGCATTTAGATCTCAGTTCTTTCCTCAAGAGATGAGGAAAGGAAAACATTGGAGTTTGTGAATTTGAAACAAGGAGAATGACTGTTCAAGAGTATTCCTGATTTTACTTGCCTGTCGAAGTATGCCTCAGAGCTGGTAGTCGATCGAGGATGCGTGAGAGTTGATCTGGCCCATGGAGTCGCGGGTTATTTGGACAAAGATTGCAGATGCCATGCTTCACTGTGATATGGAATTTTCTCGTATGTTTTGTACACTCCAAGATGGAGGCAGCACATTCTAGAGAGAGGAGGCCAAGAGGGCCGGGACCGAGGACCACAGATTTTCTCGTAAGAGGTCCTGCAAGACAGACAACAAACTCACTGTATATCATCCACCCCGGCTTCATCAAGATTCAAAGGTGCCATCTAGACCTCGGCATGATCAGAGAGTGGCGAGCATCAGGCTCGAAAGGTAAGAGCAGTATACCTGCATATTCTAGCATCTCGCCTTGTCGTAGGTATGGTCGAGGGCGCATAAAAGCGCGTTTGGAAGGTTCAGGTGCTTGTTACGGTAAGTAGCCTCGGGCATATGCTTCGAGATTGCCCAAAGAAGAAGACAAGATCGTGTTGGGGGCCGAGGCCCATCTTCTAGTTTAGCAGCCTCTCCCACACGCTCAACACATCAAAGGGCATCTACTAGCATAGTTGGCGATCAATGCTTAGTAGATTCTATGCTTTAGCTTACCTTCGTGGAGCAGTGGAGGTCTCCCCGGATGTGGTCACGAGTATGTTGCGAGTTTTCCATATTGATGTATTATGTTTTTGCTAGATCCGGGGCTACCTTGTCTTTGAAGTATTCATATGTGGGCCAGTAGCTCAGAGTCAATTCCAATGTCTTGTCGTAACCTCTTAGTTTCCACTCCAAAGAGGGTGACTCCAATTATAGCGGTAGACGGGTGTGCGTGAGGTTTCCTGCCTCAATCTCATAAGGTCACCAAAGAAATTTGATAGAGTTAGCCATGACCGATTGATGTTATTATCGGCATGGATTGGCTATTTTGGCATGCTATGATTTAGTTAATTAACGGGTCGCAGAGTTCAAATTTCCGGGTGAGCCAATTTCCAAATGGAAGGTTAGTTTAGTTGTGCCCGTAGGTCGATTCATTTCTACCTTAAGGCCGAATAATTTCTAAGGGTTGTATGTAACTTCTAGTTAGGGTTAAGGATGCTCTAGTCTCAAACCCCGAATATCTAGTCATTTCCAAAAGAGTACATGAGTATCCAAAGGCCTTTCCGATGATTTGTCGTGTTCCTCCCGAGCAAGAGATTGATTTCGGTATTGACCTTTTCCCGACACACACTATATCTGTTCTGCCCTACAGGATGGCTCTAGACGATCTAAAAGAGTTGAAGGATCGCTGAATGACCGTTAGATAAGAGATTTATTATGCCGAGTAAGTCTCCATGGGGTGCACCAAAGCAGCTATTTTTCCTAAGAAAGATGGTTCGATTCGATGCATTGACTATCGATAGTTAAACAAGGTCACCATTAAGAATAGGTATCCTAACCCAAGATCGATGACTTGTTTGATCGCCTTTAGGGTGCCAAGTGAGCCCAAGACTCATCTCCACCGGTTATCATCACCCGTAGTTTGGGGGAGAGTGACATCCCGAAAACCACTGTGACTCCTGCATGGTCACTATGAATGTTGTAATTTCTTTTACTAACTAGTGCCCCCGCAGCTTTTATGGATCTAATGAACAGGGTGTTCAAGGCATATTTGGACATGCTCGTGATTGTGTTCATTGATGACATCCATATATACTCAGAGCGAGAGGAGTATGCCTATTACTTGAGAGTAGGGTGTCAGACTCTCAAGGATCGTCAAATTGTATGGAAAGTTTAGAAAGTGTAAGTTTTGGTTTGGACTCCATGACATTTTTGCACCATGTGGTATCGAGTGAGGCATAAAGGTAGAATCTCAGAAAATCGAGGCGTTGGAAAATTGGCTCGGACCGGTGAATCTCTTCGATATTCAGAGTTTCTGGGTTTAATACACTACCGGAGGGGTTTGTTGAGGGCTTCTCATCTATTGTAGCACCTTTGACCAAGTTGACTCGTAAAAGGTAAAGTTCCAATGGTCGGAGGCTTGTGAGAAAAACTTTCAAGAGTTGTGACTCGATCACTCAAGACTCGTTGCTTGACCCTACCCGAGGGTACCAATGGTTTTGTGGTGTATCAGATGCTTCGAGAATAGGACTCGGGTACATATTTATGTAGCTGGGAAGGTGATATAGCATATGCCTCAATAAAGTTGAAAGTCCATGAGAAGAACACTGACCCATGATCTTGAGTTGGCCGCTGCGGTGTGTTTGCATTGAAGATATGACGACATTACTTGTATGGGGTCCACGTGGATGTATTTACGGACCACAAGAGCTTGCAATATGTTCACATAGAAGATCTCAATCATCGGCAAAGGAGGGTTGAGCTACTAAGGGACTACGACACGAGTGTCCTTGCCATCCTAGTAAGGCTAATGTGGTAGCGGACTCACTTAGTAGGCTCTCTATGGAGAGTGTGTCCCACGTGGATGAGGGAAAGAAGGAGTTGGTGAAAGATGTCCATCGACTTGCAAGGTTGGGAGTTAGATTAGTCGACTCGATCGATGGCGGCGTTGTTGTGCAAAATGCATCTGAATCGTCCTCCGTGACTGATGTGAAAGCTAGACAAGATGAGGATCCGATTTTGGTAAAGCTGAAAGAAGTCGTTCGGAGTCAGAAGGTGGAGGTCTTCTCCCAAGAGGGAGATGGTGTGTTGCGGTACCTGGGTCATCTATGTGTTCCATATGTTGATAATTTGAGGGGTCGGATATTGTATAAGGCAAATGGATCCAGGTATTCTATCCATCTAGGTGCCACCAAGATGTATCATGACTTGCAGGAAATATACTGGTGAAATGGCATGAAGAAGGATTGTCACAACCCGAACGGAGGCTCGAATTATAACACGGGACAAGGAGCCCCGAGAGACCCCAAGTCGACCCATGGCATAAGCATACATCTAACTCAATCAAGAACTGAATAACCATCAATACCATCATATCGGAAGTCTGACTTAAATATAACATATGAATATAAAATTCGAAGTTGAATACATACATATGTATGAATAGCCTCTAAACATGACGAGTTGATGGGACAAGATCCCAACTAACTCAACAAGCTAAAAACTGAAATACATAAGGAAAAGATAGATATTCTGGTCCTTGAAAGGTGAGGACTCACCAATAAGCAGACGCTAACTCCGATGAACTATCTAAGAGCGGGGCTGAACATGAGAGCCGGGTCATGCATCATGAAACGATACAACATAGAAAGTATGCGGTCAGTACGTGAAATGTACCAAGTATGCAAGGTAAGTAAAAATGCTAAAGTAAGTAAAATCACTTTAAGACAATGCAATAGTCGAAATATAAACATCATTAACTGAGAGTAGGGCTTGCATGCATTCTTTTTGAAATCATGATCTTTTTATAATGTGGTAATACATACTTTATAACATCAAACTGACTTGAATGAATCAAAGATGAAATATGACATTTATAGAAAAGTTGAACATTGAGTCAAACCTTTCTTTTAGAACATGCATTTATAAAATAATAACCATGAGTAGTGAATATGCAAATCTGAATCATATAGACAATGGGAGACTCATCACTTAACCGACATACCACGATAGAGCTTACGTGGTCCAGACTATTACACTCAAGTGGATAGAGCCATCCAAAACCTTTTCAGGGCTAAGGATGCTACCATGATACCGATATCAAGCTCATGGGACATTAGGGATGGGGATAGCTCACAAGGGAGATCCCAATAATATAATAATATCAACCTATGTTGGCGCGTAATTTTTAAGCATAGGGTGATTTATTCTTAGCCCGATCGGTGTAGACTCTTCTCCCAAAACATGCAATGCTCTATCTTGGTCAAAGGTGTTGCAATAGATGAGAAGCCCTCAACGAACCTCCGGTAGTAGCCAGTTAAACCAAGAAATTCTGAATATCAGAAGGATTCACTGGTCTAGGCCAATTTTTCACCATTTTAATTTTCAGAGAATTTACCTTTATGCCCTCACTCGATACCACATGGCCCAAAAATGCCACAGAGTCCAACCAAAACTCACACTTACTGAACTTTCCATACAACATACGATCCTTGAGGGTCTGAAGCACTACTCTCAAGTGAGCGACATGCCCTTCCTCGCTCCAAGAGTATATAAGGATGTCATCAATGAACACAATCACGAACATGTCCAAATATTGCTCGAACACCCTGTTCATTAGATCCATAAAAGTTGCAGGGGCATTGGTTAGTCTAAAAGACATAACAACAAATTCGTAGTGACCATACTAAGTCCTGAAAGAGGTTTTTGGGATGTCACTCTCCCGAACCCTGAGCTGGTGATATCCGGATCTGAGATCAATCTTGGAGAAACACTTGGCACCCTAAAGCTGGTCAAACAAATCATCAATCTTGGGTAAAGGATAGATGTTCTTAACGGTGACCTTGTTTAACTACCGATAGGTAATGCACATCCGAAGCGAACCATCCTTCTTCCGGACAAACAACACTGGTGCACCCCATGGAGACTTACTGGGCCTAATAAAGCCCTTATCTAACAAGTCCTTCAACTAATCCTTCAACTCTTTTAGCTCGGCTGGAGCCATCCTGTAGGGAGGAATAGATATAGGCTGCATGTCGGGAAGAAGGTCAATACCGAAATCAATCTCCCATTCGGGAGGAATACTTGGTAAATCATCAGGAAAGACCTATGGATACTCATGTACTACTGGAACTAACTGGATAGTCGGGGTTTCAGACTCGACATCCTTAACCCTAACTAGATGGTACATGCAACCCTTAGAAATCATCTTCCTGGCCTTAAGGTAGGAAACGAATCGACCTACAGGCACAACTAAACTACCCTTCCATTCTAAGATTGGCTCACCTGAAAATCTGAACTCTACTACCGGGGTTCTACGATTAACTGAAGCATAGCATGCAAATATCCAATCTGTGTTGAGAATAACATCAAAATCGGTCATGGCTAACTCTATCAAATCTGCTGAGGTGACCTTATGAAGGACTAAGACTGGGCAACCTCTATACACCTGTCTAGCTATAACTGAATCACCTACTAGAGTGGAAACTGAGAAGGGTTTTGAAAAGACATCGGGACTAACTCTGAAGCTGCTGGCCACATATGGTGTCACAAAAGACATGGTAGATCCTGTATCTAGAAAAGCATATACATCAATATGGAAAACTCACAACATACCAGTGACCACATCCGGAGAGACCTCCTGCTCTTTATGGGATGCTAAAGCATAAAATTTGTTCTGGCGCTGACCGCCAACTGTGCTAGTAGATGCTCCCTGATGTGCTAAGAGTGCGGGAGGGGCTGCTGAACTAGAAGCTGGGCCTCGGCCCCCAACCTGATCTTGCCTCGCGGCTGGACAATCTCTAAGCATTCCGGGCTACCCACACCTGAAACAAGCACCTGAACCTACCAAGGACTAGCCAGTGTGCCCCCGACCATATCTGCAGCAAGCTAGGATGCTATAATCTGTGGGTCTGTTGCTCTGACCCCTAGAGCCTGATGCTCACCCTCTCTGATCATGTCTAGGCCTGGATCACGCACTCAATGTCGAAGATGTAGGTGCTGATGATCTCTGGTTAGTCTACTGTCTATGCCGACCACCGGACCTCTACTAAGAGAATCTGTCGTCCTCGGTCCGGGCCCTCTTGGCCTCCCTCTCTCTCGAATATGCCGCCTCTATCTACTGGGCGTACAACACTATGCAAGGAATGTCCATATCCTGGTGAAGCATATCAATCCAGCACTCCTTGTCAAATACCCTGCTATACCATGCACAAATCTACTCACCCGCGTCCTCTGGTCAACCACTAACTCCGGGGCATATTTCGATAGGCGGGTGAACTCAAGGGAATACTCTTGCACTGTTGATCACGGGAAATAATATAGGTCCCGTGATACTCTTTACAACTTAAATGAGTCGTGTTTTCTAAGCTATTTGATACATTTTCATGTGATTTTATATAAAAGTGAAGATA